>JAFLJL010000152.1:0-10057 GCA_018398815.1 Conus ventricosus | reverse complement strand
CTCCTCTACATCCTCCTCTTAACCACCTCTTTCTGAAACCCCTGTGCTCCTTTTCACCCCACCTCTCCTCCTCTACACCCTCCTCTACACCCTCCTCTACACCCTCCTCTACACCCTCCTCTTAACCACCTCTTTCTGATACCCCTGTGCTCCTTTCACCTCACCTTCCTCCTCTACACCCTCCTCTGCACCCTCCTCTTGACCACCTCTTTCTGAAACCCTTGTGCTCTTTTTCACCCCACCTCTCCTCCTCTACACCCTCCTCTGCACCCCTCTACACCCTCCTCTACACCCTACTCTTAACCACCTCTTTCTGATACCCCTGTGCCCTTTTCACCTCACCTCTCCTCCTCTACACCCTCCTCTGCACCCTCCTCTTGACCACCTCTTTCTGAAACCCTTGTGCTCTTTTTCACCCCACTCTCCTCCTCTACACCCTCCTCTTCACCCTCCTCTGCACCCTCCTCTACACCCTCCTCTGCACCCTCCTTACACCCTCCTCTAACCCTGTTCTACACCCTCCTCTACACCCTCCTCTTAACCACCTCTTTCTGAAAACCCTGTGCCTTTTTCACCCACCCTCTCTCTCTACACCCTCCTCTGCAACCCTCTCTAACCACCTCTTTCTGAAACCCTTGTGCTCTTTTCACCCCACCTCTCCTACCTCTACACCCTCCTGCACCCTCCTTTAACCACCTCTTTCTGAAACCCCTGTGTCTTTTTCTGGTGACGCTGACTTGGTCATTTGGTTGGGTTTTTTTTCCATTAAAAGTATCTACTTTTATTGTTTGTTTCTTTCTATGCATTTATTGTCATTGTTTCTTTGTTTCTTCGTATCTCTCTGATGAAGACACATGGGCTGAGACACGTTCCTGTAGTGCTTGTGGAGGTTCCTGTAGTGTTTGTTGACTTTCCTGTAGTATTTGTTGACGTTCCTTTAGTGTTTGTTAACGTTCCTGTAGTGTTTGTTGACGTTCCTGTAGTGTTTGTGGAGGTTCCTTTAGTGTTTGTTAACCTTCCTTTAGTGTTTGTTAACATTCCTTTAGTGTTTGTTGACGTTATGCTGGTGTTTAGTTAACGCTACAAGTGTTTGTTGACGTTCCTTTAGTGCTTGTTGACGTTCCTTTAGTGTTTGTTAACGTTCCTTTAGTGTTTGTTGACGTTCCTTGAGTGTTTGTTGACGTTCCTTGAGTGTTTGTTAACGTTCCTTTAGTGCTTGTTGACGTTACGTTGGTGTTTAGTTAACGTTACAAGTGTTTGTTGACGTTCCTTTAGTGTTTGTTGACCTTCCTGTAGTGTTTGTTGACGTTCCTTTAGTGTTTGTTGACGTTCCTTTAGTGTTTGTTAACGTTCCTTTAGTGTTTGTTGACGTTCCTTTAGTGTTTGTTGACCTTCCTGTAGTGTTTGTTGACGTTTCTTTAGTGTTTGTTGACGTTCCTTTAGTGTTTGTTGACGTTCCTGTAGTGTTTGTTGACTTCCTTTAGTGTTTGTTGACCTTCCTTTAGTGTTTGTTGACGTTCTTTTGGTGTTTGTTGACGTTTCTTTAGTGTATGTTGACCTTTCTGTAAAGTTTGTTGATGTTCCTTTAGTGTTTGATGACGTTCCTTTAGTGTTTGTTGACGTTCCTTTAATGTTTGTTGACCTTCCTTTAGTGTTTGTTGACCTTCCTTTAGTGTTTGTTGAGGTTCCTTTAGTGTTTGTGGGGGTTCCTTTAGTGTTTGTTGACCTTCCTTTAGTGTTTGTTAACGTTCCTTTAGTGTTTGTTAAGGTTCCTTCAGTTTTTGTTGAGGTTTCTTTAGTGTTTGTTAACGTTCCTTTAGTGTTTGTTAACGTTCGTTTAGTGTTTGTTGACGTTCCTTTAGTGTTTGTTAGCATTCCGTTAGTGTTTGTTGACGTTACGTTGGTGTTTAGTTAACGTTACAAGTGTTTGTTACGTTCCTTTAGTGTTTGTTGACGTTCTTTAGTGTTTGTTGACGTTCCTTTGGTGTTTGTTGACGTTCCTTTAGTGTTTGTTAACGTTCCTTTAGTGTTTGTTGACGCTACGTTGGTGTTTAGTTAACGTTACAACTGTTTGGTGACGTTCCTTTAGTGTTTGTTGACCTTGCTTTTGTGTTTGTTGACGTTCCTTTAGTGTTTGTTGACGCTACGTTAGTGTTTAGTTAACGTTGCAATTGTTTGTTGACGTTCCTTTAGTGTTTGTTGACGTTCCTTTAGTGTTTGTTGACGCTACGTTGGTGTTTAGTTAACGTTGCAACTGTTTGTTGACGTTCCTTTAGTGTTTGTTGACGTTCCTTTAGTGTTTGTTGACGTTACGTTGGTGTTTGTGGAAGTTCCGTTGGTATTGGGGAAGTTCTGTTGGCGTTTGTGGAAGTTCTGTTGATGTTTTTGGAAGTTCCGTTGGTATTGTGGAAGTTCTGTTGGTGTTTGTGGACGTTCCTTTGGTGTTTGTGGACGTTCCGCTGGTGTTTGTGGACGTTCCACTGGTGCTTGTTAACGTTCTGCTGGTGTTTGTGGACGTTCCTTTGGCGGCTCAGTATTCAAAGATATATATTCCTGTTTTCAGTACACTTAAAATCTTGGATATTGTTGTTTTGGTGTGTGTGTGTGTGTGTGTGTGTGTGTGTGTGTTGTGTGTGTGTGTGTGTGTGTGTGTGTGGGTGTGTGTGTGGTGCGTGCGTGCGTGCGTGCGTGCGTGCGTGCATGCGTGGGTGCGTGCGTGCGTGCGTGCGTGCATGCGCGCATGTGTGTGTGTGTGGTGTGTGTGTGTGTGTGTGTGTGTGTGTGTGTGTGTTGTGTGTGTGTGTGTGTGTGTGTGTGTGTGTGTGTGTGTGTGTGGTGTGTGTGTGGTTGGAACATTTTCCTCCTCGTCTGTACTAAAGAACTCCTTTGTGTAAGTATTGTCACAGACTTCATGACATTCGTACGGCAGTAAAGAGTTACTGCACTAACCAAAACATTCCATTATAGGAGCTTCACCTATAATGCCAATGTCATACGACAATGTTTTCAGGAAACACACACATTTCGAAGATGCCCACACAATTAAGAGTAGTGAGTAATTCCAGCAGTAGAACAGACAGGAAACACGCGCGCGGCACGTGTGGTTGGGGACAGACATTTCAGCCACTCTCGGAGGCCAGTGCCAGCATTTAAGCCCTGAGGCTGGGGTGGCTCTGTGACGCTACACAATGTGTCCCGCCAAAAACAGCTGCAGCAGCTTCTTTCCTGTGTTCTCCGTCAGACACACTTGCTCTCCGTCAGACACACTTGTTCTCCGTTTGACACACTTGTTCTCCGTTTGATACACTTGTTCTCCGTTTGATACACTTGTTCTCCGTTTGATACACTTGCTCTCCGTCAGACACACTTGTTCTCCGTTTGACACACTTGTTCTCCGTTTGACACACTTGCTCTCCGTTTGATACACTTGTTCTCCGTCAGACACACTTGTTCTCCGTCAGACACACTTGTTCTCCGTTTGACACACTTGTTCTCCGTCAGACACACTTGCTCTCCGTTTGATACACTTGTTCTCTCCGTTTGATACACTTGTTCTCCGTTTGATACACTTGTTCTCCGTCAGACACACTTGCTCTCCGTTTGATACACTTGTTCTCCGTCAGACACACTTGTTCTCCGTCAGACACACTTGTTCTCCGTTTGATACACTTGTTCTCCGTCAGACACACTTGCTCTCCGTTTGATACACTTGTTCTCCGTTTGATACACTTGTTCTCCGTTTGATACACTTGTTCTCCGTCAGACACACTTGCTCTCCGTTTGATACACTTGTGCTCCGTTTGACACACTTGTTCTCCGTTTGATACACTTGTTCTCCGTTTGATACACTTGTCCTCCACGTGTTCTCCGTCAGACACACTTGTTCTCCGTTTGATACACTTGTTCTCCGTTTGATACACTTGTTCTCCGTCAGACACACTTGTTCTCCGTTTGACACACTTGTTCTCCGTTTGACACACTTGTTCTCCGTCAGACACACTTGTTCTCCGTTTGACACACTTGTTCTCGGTTTGATACACTTGTTCTCCGTCAGACACACTTGTTCTCCGTTTGACACACTTGTTCTCCGTCAGACACACTTGCTCTCCGTTTGATACACTTGTTCTCCGTTTGATACACTTGTTCTCCATTTGATACACTTGTTCTCCGTCTGACACACTTGCTCTCCGTTTGATACACTTGTTCTCCGTTTGATACACTTGTTCTCCGTTTGATACACTTGTTCTCCGTCAGACACACTTGTTCTCCGTTTGACACACTTGTTCTCCGTCAGACACACTTGCTCTCCGTTGATACATTTGTTCTCCGTTTGATACACTTGTTCTCCGTTTGATACACTTGTTCCCCGTCAGACACACTTGCTCTCCGCTTGATACACTTGTTCTCCGTTTGACACACTTGTTCTCCGTTTGATACACTTGTTCTCGGTTTGATACACTTGTTCTCCACTTGTTCTCCATCAGACACACTTGTTCTCCGTTTGATAAACTTGTTCTCCACTTGTTCTCCGTCAGACACACTTGCTCTCCGTTTGATACACTTGTTCTCCGTTTGAAACACTTTGTCTCCGTCAGACACACTTCCTCTCCGTTTGATACACTTGTTCTCCGTTTGATACACTTGTTCTCCTTTGACACACTTGTTCTTTGTCAGACACACTTGCTCTCCGTTTGATACACATGTTCTCCGTTTGACACACTTGTTCTCCGTTTGATACACTTGTTCTCCGTTTGATACACTTGTCCTCCACTTGTTCTCCGTCAGACACACTTGTTCTCCGTTTGATACACTTGTTCTCCACTTGTTCTCCGTCAGACACACTTGTTCTCCATCAGACACACTTGTTCTCCGTTTGACACACTTGTTCTACGTCAGACACACTTTTCTCCGTCAGACACACTTGTTCTACGTCAGACACACTTGTTCTTCGTTTGACACACTTGTTCTACGTCAGACACACTTGTTCTCCGTCAGACACACTTGTTCTCCGTTTGACACACTTGTTCTACGTCAGACACACTTGTTCTCCGTCAGACACACTTGTTCTACGTCAGACACACTTGTTCTCCGTTTGACACACTTATTCTACGTCAGACACACTTGTTCTCCGTCAGACACACTTGTTCTCCACTTGTTCTCCGTCAGACACACTTGTTCTCCACTTGTTCTCCGTCAGACACACTTGTTCTCCACTTGTTCTCCGCCAGACAACTGTTCTACCTTGTTCCGTCAGACATTGTTTTCGAACACTTGTTCTCCGTCAGACACACTTGTTCTCCGTTTGATACCTTGTCTCCCCGTCAGAAACTTGTTCCGTTGAACACTTGTTCTCCATTTGACACACTTGTTCTCCGTTTGATACACCTGTTCTCCACTTGTTCTCCGTCAGACACACTTGTTCTCCGTTTGATACACTTGTTCTCCGTCAGACACACTTGTTCTCCGTCAGACACACTTGTTCTCCGTTTGATACACTTGTTCTCCGTCAGACACACTTGTTCTCCACTTGTTCTCCGTCAGACACACTTGTTCTCCGCTTGATACACTTTTCTCCGTCAGACACACTTGTTCTCCACTTGTTCTCCGTTTGACACACTTGTTCTCCGTCAGACACACTTGTTCTCCGTTTGATACACTTCTTCTCCGTTTGATACACTTGTTCTCCGTTTGATACACTTGTTCTCCGTCAGGACACACTTGCTCTCCGTCAGACACACTTGTTCTCCGTTTGATACACTTGTTCTCCGTCAGACACACTTGTTCTCCGTTTGACACACTTGTTCTCCGTTTGATACACTTGTTCTCCGTTTGATACACTTGTTCTCCGTTTGATACACTTGTTCTCCACTTGTTCGCCGTCAGACACACTTGTTCTCCGTTTGATACACTTGTTCTCCGTTTGATACACTTGTTCTCACTTGGTCTCCGTCAGATACACTTGTTCTCCGTTTGATACACTTGTTCTCCGTTTGATACACTTGTTCTCCACTTGTTCTCCGTCAGACACACTTGTTCTCCGTTTGACACACTTGTTCTCCGTTTGATACACTTGTTCTCCACTTGTTCTCCGTTTGATATACTTGTTCTCCGTTTGATACACTTGTTCTCCGTTTGATACACTTGTTCTCCGTCCGATACACTTGTTCTCCGTTTGATTTACTTGTTCTCCGTTTGATACACTTGTTCTCCACTTGTTCTCCGTCAGACACACTTGTTCTCCGTTTGACACACTTGTTCTCCGTTTCATACACTTGTTCTCCACTTGTTCTCCGTTTGATACACTTGTTTTCCGTTTGATACACTTGTTCTCCGTTTGATGCACTTGTTCTCCGTTTGACACACTTGTTCTCCGTCAGACACACTTGTTCTCCGTTTGATACACTTGTTCTCCGTTTGATACACTTGTTCTCCGTCAGACACACTTGTTCTCCGTTTGACACACTTGTTCTCCGTTTGATACACTTGTTCTCCACTTGTTCTCCGTCAGACACACTTGCTCTCCGTTTGATACACTTGTTCTCCGTTTGATACACTTGTTCTCCGTTTGATACACTTGTTCTCCGTCAGACACACTTGTTCTCCGTTTGACACACTTGTTCTCCGTTTGATACACTTGTTCTCCGTTTGATACACTTGTTCTCCGTTTGTTCTCCGTCAGACACACTTGCTCTCCGTTTGATACACTTGTTCTCCACTTTTTCTCCGTCAGACACACTTGCTCTCCGTTTGACACACTTGTTCTCCATTTGATACACTTGTTCTCCGTTTGATACACTTGTTCTCCGTTTGATACACTTGTTCTCCACTTGTTCTCCGTCAGACACACTTGCTCTCCGTTTGATACACTTGTTCTCCGTCAGATACACTTGTTCTCCGTCACACACACACACTTGTTCTCCGTCAGACACACTTGTTCTCCACTTGTTCTCCGTCACACACACACCACTTGTTCTCCGTCACACACACTTGTTCTCCGTCAGACACACTTGTTCTCCACTTGTTCTCCGTCAGACACACTTGTTCTCCGTCAGACACACTTGTTCTCGTCAGACACACTTGTTCTCCACTTGTTCTCCGTCAGACACACTTGTTCACCGTCAGACACACTTGTTCTCCGTCAGACACACTTGTTCTCCGTCAGACACACTTGTTCTCCACTTGTTCTCCATCAGACACCCTTGTTCTCCACTTGTTCTCCGTCAGACACACTTGTTCTCCGTCAGACACACTTGTTCTCCACTTGTTCTCCATCAGACACACTTGTTCTCCACTTGTTCTCCGTCAGACACACTTGTTCTCCGTCACACACACTTGTTCTCCGTCACACACGCTTGTTCTCCGTCACACACACTTGTTCTCCACTTGTTCTCCGTCAGACACACTTGTGGAGCAAAGAGTGTGGACAGAGGTTATAGAAACAGTTTTCCCGTCGTACTGTCCATTTACGACGTATGCAACTTCGGGGTGAAATATGTTTCTTGGATGTCGCATCAACAAAAATGAACGGCGCAACTAGTAGATACCCGAGGATGCTTCGCTTGACAGAGGGGAAGAGGAACTTTGACTTCAGATTCTTCACATGGTGGAAACTTCATTTTGGTTTGATTTATTATTCTATGGCTGCTTGACCTGTGGCATGCAATGGTCAAGGCTGAAAGAAACAGGCAAAAAAAAAAAAACCAGCTGCGCGTGACTCACAGTTAATGGACGTCAGCTGGGCTGTCTGTGGTCCGTACAACTGTCTGTACCCATGGCCTTTGGCTGTGGACATTTATACAACTGTCTGTACCCATGGCCTTTGGCTGTGGACATTTATACAACTGTCTGTACCCATGGCCTTTGGCTGTGGACATTTTTACAACTGTCTGTATCCATGGCCTTTGGCTGTGGACATTAAAACAACTGTCTGTATCCCTGGCCTTTGGCTGTGAACATTTATACAACTGTCTGTACCCATGACCTTTGGGCTGTGGACATTATGCAACTGTCTGTATCTCTGACGTTAGGCTGTGCACATTATCAAGGGTATTGCTGGCTTTGGCTCTGAACATGCCAGAATCATGAATGTTGTCAGAAGCTGAACACTTGCTGTTGAAGAAAAACTGTCTGTATCCCTGCCTTTGACTGTGGACATTTATACAACTGTCTGTACCATGGCCTTTGACTGTGGACTTTATACAACTGTCTGTACCCATGGCCTTTGCTGTGGACATTTATGCAACTGTCTGTACCCATGCCATAGGCTGTGGACATTTATACAACTGTCGTACCCATGGCCATAGGCTGTGCACATTTATACAACTGTCTGTACCCATGGCCTTTGGCTGTGGACATTTATACAACTGCCTGTACCCATGACCTTTGGCTGTGGACATTATACAACTGTCTGTACCCATGACCATAGGCTGTGCACATATATACAACTGTCTGCACCCATGGCCTTTGGCTGTGGACATTTATACAACTGTCTGTATCCATGGCCTTTGGTTGTGGACATTTATACAACTGTCTGTACCCATGGCCATAGGCTGTGGACATTTATACAACTGTCTGTACCCATGCCTTTGGCTGTGCACATTTATACAACTGTCTGTACCCATGGCCTTTGGCTGTGGACATTTATACAACTGTCTGTACCCATGGCCTTTGGCTGTGGACATTTATGCAACTGTCTGTACCCATGGCCTTTGGCTGTGGACATTCATACAACTGTCTGTACCCATGGCCATAGGCTGTGCACATTTATACAACTGTCTGTACCCATGGCCTTTGGCTGTGGACATTATACAACTGTCTGTACCCATTGCCTTTGGCTGTGGACATTTATACAACTGTCTGTACCCATGGCCATAGGCTGTGCACATTTATACAACTGTCTGTACCCATGGCCTTTGGCTGTGGACATTTATACAACTGTCTGTACCCATAACCTTTGGCTGTGGACATTTATACAACTGTCTGTACCCATGGCCTTTGGCTGTGCACATTTGTACAACTGTCTGTACCCATGGCCTTTGGCTGTGGACATTAATACAACTGTCTGTACCCATGGCCATAGGCTGTGGACATTTATACAACTGTCTGTATCTCTGACGTTAGGCTGTGCACATTTATACAAGGGTATTGCTGGCCTTTGGCCCTAAACATGCCAGAATCATAATATTGTCAGAAGCTGAACAGCTTGCTGTTGAAGAAAAACTGTCCTGATACTGACTGCGAAAGGATTGGCAACGGCGTGCAATGCTATTGAAGAAAAACTGTCCCGATACTGACTGCGAAAGGATTGGCAGCGGCGTGCCATGGCGGGATGACTGCGAAAGGATTGGCAACGGCGTGCCATGGCGGGATGTCCCTGACCCCCACTGTCTCTGATAGCGCTTGGGTGCAAGACTTGGTGTTTTTTGTTTGGTTGGTGAAATGTTGGTGCTCTTTGTTTGTCACTGTATAAGACAGTAGACAGGGATATATGTATTAATATATCCCCCGTTATAAACCACCCCTTTCCCCCTTTTACTGAGTATGAACGCCACACAACAAACACACACACAAAAGAAAATACAGTGCACAAACAGAAGGCTTTATTTGCATTCACACACGCACTCTCACCCACAGAATGGCAGATGAAACGCCAATACCTTTATATATCCAACACACATAGGCAGTTTTTCCCCACACACACACATAAAAAACAAACCCCAAAAGAACCCCAAAAACAACCCGACCCTCAGCGCATGGCCCCTTATGCATACCCGTGCACGCATGTGCTGCACGTCTACATATAACGACCCTTCCCTCAGGAGGCACAGATACACACCTCAGCCCACTAAAGGCCAATACCAGAAGGAACAAGGGTGAAATCACATCACCTGGTAATCCCGGCTGAAATACAAGCAAGGTTGATATGTCATAAAACCCGAGATGCCCACGCAATGCCTTTTTTTTCAAATGTATCTTTATGCTAATTTTTATATGCCGGTGTCAAACCCTCGGACTACCCCAAGCTTAACCCCCAAATGTTCAACACCAAGGACACCAA
>JAFLJL010000150.1:17500-20000 GCA_018398815.1 Conus ventricosus | reverse complement strand
ATACAAAAACAAAGAAAGACTACGCACATCTTCAGGTTTGGTCGATGACATTAGCAAACTCAGTTTAAACAGTGAAGGATGTCTATAGTATTTAGGCTTAATTAAAGTTTCTCGTATATTGTTTAAGAGCTGGGCAACAGAGAACAAAATGCACCTCACTTTCTTCGCCTTCAGTACATAAGGGGCAAATTAAATCGTTGAACATAGACGTTTTGTATCGGAAGCGATGTAAAGCCAGCTCAGAAATCCCGAGCCTAAATCTAGTCGTAATATATTTTAAGTGCCTATCAATATCTAAATGTAAGTAAGGTTTTAAACTGTGGTCACTGCAAAAAGCTCTATACAAGCTGAATCTATCACTAGTTTGAATATGATCGGACCAAGTTTGCCACCTACAGTCAATCATCCTTTGCTTGAAACAACATATAAAATCATGAACATTTCCAACGCCTTGACTTGCCCAAACAAATCCAAATCCATATTTAAACAAACATAAGCGCACATTTGTTACCCAATTTTTCTTACCTTTTATATCAAGGTCAAATAACATATCATAAGCTTTGCGTGGAATCCTGTGATTCTCCATTTGTATCAGCTTAAGCCAGTAGCGAATACACTTAACAGCAGAATTTATATATATTGGATAGCGATTGGTTTCACCATAAACAAGGTCATTGGGTGTTCGCCTGTCTACTCCTAAAAATTTCTTCAACGCAAATAAATGGACTGATTCACAATGGACAACAGCATTGTCTAGGCCCCATAATTCAGAGCCATACTGCACAACTGGCTGTATCTGAGAATCAAACAATTTCATAAATAAATTAAAAGAGTTGTTATCTAACATATATAACCTTTTCAGAACATACATCAAAGCATTCTTAGCTCTGCTTGCAAGGTCTTTGCATGCAGCAGTGAAACTCAAGCGCGTAGAGAAAAAATTCCTAAATATTTATACGCATTAACCACAGGCATTCTTTCACCGTTATACAACCATTTTTCTCTCACACTCAAATATCCACCCTTCCGAAATACTATGATATTGCTTTTAGTCATATTAACTTTAAGTTGAAGAGATGCAGCGGCATGTTGTAAGCTGTTCAGTTGTGTTTGCAGACCTGTAACTGTCTCTGCCATCAAAACGACATCGTCAGCCAACAACAGAATAAATAATTCGAATGCATCTAGTGAAAATCGAGCGCCATGTCTTCCTTTATTAATTACTTCAACCGCCAGTTCGTTAATGAAAAGAGAAAACAAAACAGGGCTGCAAGCATCTCCTGCCTTAATCCTGATGTGCAGGCAATGTAATCAGTTAACATAGAACCACATCGAACTCTGGCTTTGACATCATTGTACATGCTTTTAATGCATCTGAATAATTTACCTTTAATGCCATTTTTTAAGAGAATTGGCCAAAGAATTTTCGATTTATCGAGTCAAAAGTTTTATCGAAATCAATAAATGCAACATACAATTTTCGATTATAACAAAACTGTTTCTGTACGAGAGCTAGTAAAGAAAACATATGGTCGACTGTAGAGTATCCTCTCTTAAACCCAGCTTGATAATCACCTGTGAGATTGTGTTCATCCACCCATTCTGGCAGTCTATTATTTATCACTATACCAAATAATTTACTACTAACATCGCTCAAGGAAATTCCCCTATAATTGTTAGGATCATTGATATCACCCTTCTTAAAAATAGGTTGAATAACAGATTCAAACCAGTTCTCAGGAAACACACCATTATCAAATAGCTTATTAAACAATTTCAGAAGGAAGTGTACAACTTGATCATTCGAATTCTTAAAAAGCTCGGCAATAATGCCATCGGGACCAGCTGCTTTATGGTTTTTTAGTTTTCTAAGTGCTAGCAATATTTCATCTCTAGAGATCGGACGATTCATATAGCCTTCCATTTCCAACTTCAGCTGAATACTCATTTACTGTGTTGTCAGCATCCGTCTCCAGCAAGGCTTTAAAGTGTTGAAACCAGGAGTCGACTGATATATTATTTCTAGGCTGTTTTCTTTTGAAGGACGCGTTATGAAACAACGTCCCAAAATTCTTTTGGTTTCCCACTGTCATTACCAGTTTATCTAGTAAAGCTTTGTTGAATTGTTTCCTCTTCCGCTTTAGTAAACTTTTATATTCACGTCTGGCAATTACATATTCATTTCTCATTTCGATTATTGTTTCTGTTTTCTTTTCTAATTTTACTGAGCGACGACATATCTGTAACAATCTTCTAGTGTTTTGTTTTTTTACAAAGTTTACATTCTATATCAAACCATTTACATGAACTTCCATTGTTATTAAATGATATACATGTTTTCATGGATCCAGCGCTTTCTCTTATACAATCATTAAAAACTTTAAGAGCATTATTTACGTTAACATCAATCAAATCAATTGCAAGATAAATTTTTGTGTGCGTTTCTTCACTGCACAAAATACTGGTATATGTAGCTGCACACTTCTCGTCCCATACAAGT
>JAFLJL010000150.1:10000-12500 GCA_018398815.1 Conus ventricosus | reverse complement strand
ACGTCTTCAGCAAGATTGAATCACAGGTCTGTGAGTTGTACTTCAGCTTTATTGCCATAGATGAAAGGGATTTGTTGTGTTGGAGGTTGTTGTTGTTGTTGTTGTTGTTGTTGTTGTTGTTGTTGTTGTTGTTGTTGTTGTTGTGTGTTGGTGTTGTTGTTGTTGTTGTTGTGGTGGTGGTGGTGGTGGTGGCGGTGGTGGTCGTCCTCTTCCGTTTCCTTGTTCCTGGCTTTATGGTCTTTCTTTCTATCAGTTTTCTTTTTCTTTCTTTCTTTTCTTTCTTTCTTTCTTTCTTCTTCTTTCTTCTCCTTCTCTATCTCTTCCTCTTTCTCTTCCCCTCCTCATTCTTCTCCTTCCACCACCACCCCTTCGTCTTCTCTTTCCTCTCTTCTTCTTCTTTCTTCTTCTTCTTCTTCTTCTTCTTCTTCTCCTTCTCCTTCTCCTTCTTCTTCTTCTCTTCTTCTTCTTTCTTCTTCTTCTTCTTCTTCTTCTTCTTCTTCTTCTTCTTCTTCTTCTTCTTCTTCTTCTTCTTCTTCTTCTCCTTCTTCTTTTTCTCCTTCTCCTTCTTCTCTTCTTCTTCTTCCTTCTTCTTCTTCTTCTTCTTCTTCTTCTTCTTCTTCTTCTTCTTCTTCTTCTTCTTCTTCCTCTTCTTCTTCTTCCTCCTCCTCCTCCCTCTTTAGCCTTTCAATCCTAGGGGTCATGACCTGGATGTAGCCACGCCCCCTGAGAGTGTAAGGAGTGAAGGGGCGAAACACTTGCCAGATAGAACGCAGGTCTTCTCTGACACCCTCCTGCTGTCACACACTCCCTGGGCTATCTCCCTTTCGTATTCAGATATCTGCATATGTCATGCTGAACAATGTCAGAGAGAGAGAGAGAGAGAGAGAGAGAGAGAGAGAGAGAGAGAGAGAGAGAGAGAGAGAGAGAGATTATATGCATGTATACGTATATATATTGAATAACATCATACATATATATATATATATATATATATATATATATATATATATATATATATACATATATATATACGTACATACATGGATACATATATGCACACATACATACATACACACAAACGTACATGCATGCACAAACATACACACACGCAGGTGCGGCATGAACGCACGCACGCACGCTCACACGCACGCACGCTTGCACGCACACGTACACATTATATGCATATGTGTATATATATATATATATATATATATATATATATATAATATATATAATATATATAGAGAGAGAGAGAGAGAGAGAGAGAGAGAGAGTCAAGGATATGAATTGCTATAGTCTAGTAAGCTACAGGTCTTCAGAATAGCCCCATGCCCAATCATTACAAGACTTAAATTCTCTGAAAAAAATCTTATTTTAATTTCGATTAAAATCTGTAGAACTAATACAGAACAGAGCTATATTGAGTATTCAATATGCTCAATAACTCATCGTCCCAATACAAAACTGCCTTATTCTGCCCGCAACCCGTTAAAAACAAGTGCAGAGTAACAAACGATTTCTGTGGATATACACAATTTTGATGGGTTGTTTCAATGGATGGGACAGGAGCTTGGGGTGTGAGGGTCAAGGGGATACCACATCTTCATAACAATGCCCCTTCCTAGGAGGTTTTCTGTTCTGTGTCAACAGCGTGCAAGAGCGACCTCAAAGAGAGAGAGAGAGAGAGAGAGAGAGAGAGAGAGAGAGAGAGAGAGAGAGAGAGAGAGAGAGCCAAGAAGGTTTTATACAGCCTTCGGGCCCTCACAAAGTTGTTGCAAGTAATCTTGTAGCCAAAATTCTAGAAAACGTTGAAAGGTTTAAGTGGCGTAGTCTAGTGACCATAGGAGCAGTAAACTACTAAATGTGCAGTCTGTCTAGAGCATGGCGTGATGGTAGGCAGGAAACCATCCCTCTCCTTCCGACATCTTAACTTTCTGCACCGAACGTAGCTACTCTTTTACAAACAGATGGACAGGGAGGGTTTTCAGGTCATAAAAAAACCCTGACCTAGGAGTGGTTTGGGCCCACGACCATCAACACCAGACAAACTTTCTAACTGTTCGACTTCCTGTTCTTGTGCCACGGTCCATCAATCAGCTTCATCGCTGGGATTCAGCCGTCCGGTCTGACCTGAAGTGTGCGGTAGATCGTGCTGTTTTACTTCGATCTTGACTCGGCTTCAGCAGCAGGCTGAGCCATAAACATCATCCACATCACGGAGCAGACCCTCCTCACTCCCAATTCTTCCGTCCCCCCCCCCCCCCATCCCCCCCCCCCCCCCCCCCCCCCCCAATCCCAGCCTGGCCCTCCCCCATCACAGCACGTGATTATCCGCCTGATGTCAGTCTGCGTTATCCGGCTCTTCCAACATCCAAACCCCTCAATTATTCCAGCCTGGTTTTCTGTTCTGTGTCGACAGCGTGCAAGAGCGACCTCAAAGAGAGAGAAGAGAGAGAGAGTGAGAGAGAGAGAGAGAGAGAGAAGAGAGAGAGAGAGAGAG
>JAFLJL010000149.1:0-107899 GCA_018398815.1 Conus ventricosus | reverse complement strand
AGAAGAAAATAGTGGGCAACTCAAAAGGGGGCACTGCAAAAGAATACAAAACATAAAAAATCTGCCGGGACTATACATGTGCGAAAAACACAAATAATAACAATGGCCAAACCAAAAGCCATCAAAGACTTCAGCAAACATCTCAACTAGGAAACACACAATGAGGGACAATGCATCACTAATAAGTAGTAGTGATCTTATCAAGCTCAAATCCACTTGACCTGGTTATGGTAATGCCAAACACACTTTGATCCGATCCAATGTTAAACTGATACAGTGAGTTGCATACCAACATACTGACAGCTCTTCGCTATCAATTGGCCCTGACCATGGCGGCAAATCTGCTTACGTCCTTTATCAGTCATCCAACTGAACCACTAGGCAGCAAGCCAGATCAATCATTCCTCTCCCTAGTCCAGGTTTCCAACAGATGTCCCATAAAACCAATTTCATACTACCATTGCCATTTTGATTAAATCAGTCTCTAAGTTGACACTAATAAAATAATTTTAAGGATAACAGTCATCCTTGAAAGCAAGTATTTTTTCTTTTCAATGAGGAAAGCAAAAATAAAACATCCTCTGAATATTTAAGGAAAATTTCTCCAAACTGAACACATGTGCCAGGCAGAGCTAATTAATTGATATTCCAATGGAACAACTAGTATTGAATATAAGTAGCACAAGGAGAGGCGGTCAATGTTATACCATACCTGCATCAAAATATTGACAGCCACTTACATTCATTTTATCCTAGTTCTGTACGGCTGTGGAACTCACTGCGGGTGCCATCAAGATTGCCACAAATGCAGTCTCATTTTAAAAAACAAATTGATACAATTTTGAGATCTGCATATTGACGATTTTCTATTTCAACTTCCCCAGATATTTTACTGTTATCTGGGCCTGAATTTGGCCATTGCTTTTAACTTCCTGAATATCGAGTGCGACCCTTGTTGCCAAATTTGCTCTAGGGACCAACTGTCTGAGTCGCACGATTTTATGTTATGTTATTTTTACTTTTTAACATGCGCGCTGGTGACTACTCGTTTTTGAGTGAACCGTATTTTAGGAAGAAGAAGAAAACACAAAGAACCATGTACCAAACTTAACACATGTGCCATGATTAAAACAAAAAGAACCATGCACCAAACTTAAACACATGTGCATGATTAAACAATAGAACCATGTACCAACTTAACCATGTGCCATGATTTAAAACACAAAGAACCATGTACCAAACTTGCACATGTACCATGATTAATACACAAATGAACCATGAGATGTAGACATTTCCTCTTCTTAAACCATGTGATGTGACAAACACTATTTTACTGCAAGAACAAAGGAAAATGAGATTTATTTAGGACCCTGTGGTCTAAAACACAATCTCTCAAAAATGTTTCTGAAACAATGTGGTGTGAACCATTCTAAAGCAACAGTGAATAATAAATAACCTGAACTCACCTTCAAATAATACAGCTAGGTTTAAACTTAATTCAAACATGCGGGCCTAAATTCTAACAACTGAAGTATAACAGCTAAAGCCAAGTGCAATTCTTATAAGGAAAATCCACAAAAATCAATGCCATCCAGCCGACAGCATAGAAAATATACGGCAATTCTAAAGGAAAAGAGTCAGTTGGTATAAAGATATAGAAGCATAATTTCAATACTTAGAGTAACTAACCTGGATTAGCACCCCAAGCCACACACAGCGTTTCCCCACCCGTCTGTCTGACTCGGCACATTTGTAGGAAGAGATCAGTCAACAGGAAGTGGCCAAACAGGTAAAAATAAAACGTTGTCTTTATACTAAAACGGCTAAATAACAAGACATATAGACAATCTAGTGGAAGGCAGTAAATGTCTTTACTCAAAATTCACTCATGAAAGTTTTAATTTTAATTTTTTAGACATACTAAAATTGCCTAAAACCTTAGTAACCTGTGAATTCTGACAGGTTACATCAATATACATAATATATATATATCTAAACACACACACACACACCACACATTTCAGCTGTTTTACCAATCCATCTGCAGTGTTGTCAGTTCCTCTGAGGGTTTTATGGTTTTTGTTGTTGTTTTGCTCACGCTCTCTCTCTTTCTCTTTCTCTCGGGGGTGTGTGTGTGTGTGTGTGTGTGTGTGTGTGTGTTGTGTGCATGCATGTGTGATGGAGTTCACAGTACAATACATTAATTATAAGGACATTATTTTGAGCTGTGTGCATTGTCAATGTGTGTGCGTGTGTGTGTGTATGTGTGTGTGTGTGTATGTGTGTGTGTGTGTGCATGCATGCGTGCATGCGAAAATGAGACAGACAGACAGACCCACAGACTGACTTCAGAATTAGGTATTTGCACAGTATTACTAAACTTGTGTGGATTGTGCTTCCCTTTATCTTCATGATTTAAAATCTGACATAATTTAAAACCAGCACTCAGATGGGCAAGTGATTTTTCTGTAGGCGGTCGGGTAGACTTTATCTACTGTAGGGGTCAGGTAAAAAAAACAAACACATAATGCACAATCCCGTGTACGCTCTCCATGCGTGCTTGGACTGAATGAGGTGCGAGTTGTTAAGAGCAATGAAATGAAAGGACATTGAAAATGGCTTGTATTTATCACCTGAACACTCCTGGAGTCACCTACTGCTTCTTAACAATGACCAGGTCACTGAACACATTTCATACAGTGAGTGGTCATTATGTAGGGCTGTTTTTGTTCAACCTGCACAGAGGCAGCCACACTCCATCTTCAGAGGATAGATGATATGAAGTCTTCACACATCTAATTCAAATCTACAGAGCACTGCCAATGCTGACAGATAAAAGTGCATTCTGTGCTCCATTCCATTTCATGACTTTGTCCAGCATCAGTACATGTGTGGGTCCTATTTTAGAACACCATCTTATTTGGTTTGCATTTCTACAGTGAATTCATTGTTCAACTGCAATACAATGTCAAGTTAAAAATGCCCATCCACAACCTGCACACTTAGCAACAAAAGAAAACAACATTCTTTTGTTTGTTCTTCAATAAAACCAAACCAAAAATTTGAGCCAAATTAACATTCAAAACCGTCCTACAACAATGGAGAACTCCTCACTTAGAATCTTCTATCAAAGAATCACCTGTGATTGTGTAGACTGCATGTATGTATGTGTATGTACATGTGTGTATGTGATGAGCATGTGAAGGTTGTACATGGTGAAGACAGAGACATTGAGAGTGAGAGATATACGACAGACAAACAGACAGGCAGAGATAAATGAAAGTGAAACAAGTACTTTGGTGAATGATTGAGAGAATAATGAACAGATGAATTTTTAAGAGTGGATAGATCAACATTCATACACAGTTCCTGCACAACTACAACAAACACCACAAAAAGCACACACAATTTTCATTTGGTTTTAATAACAGAAATGATTGCATACAAACAACAAAAACAAATTCAAGTTTAAATAATTCAAATGGAGACTACAATGTTGCAGTTCAAAATTCATTTTTGCACTGCGATCTGAAAAAAAATTGCAGATTGATAATTTCATATAACATTCTCATGTGCAGACTGATAATCAATTTCATATTCTCATGTTTGTTTACACACACATACACACATGCGTGAGTATAGGCATGCGCAGGTGCACACACACACACACACACATGCTCAAGGTGTTCCTAAAAACAATGTCCCCTAACAGCAAAGGCCATTGTGAACAGACTCACTCTCTTCTCTCTCTTTTTCTCCCCAAACTACTCTTTTCATACTGTGACCAATTCCTTCTTGCATCTTGTAAAATAACAGCAAAATCTATAGCCATGAAAGTAAACCAAGCATGAAAGGCAGAAATTTTGTAAAAGTAGGGGATGGAGGAAGGGGAGTGGGTGAGTTGATCTTACAGATGTTTGAAAACCAGAGGGAGGGGGTGGACCACAGCACAGCCTCCTGTTCCCACAGTTCACACTGTACTATTGTGCAACCACTCTTTCTGGTCTTTCTAGGGGTACACTTTTTGTCAAAACACATGTTTTCATTTTCAGTGAGACCACTAAAATGAAAAAAAAAACATTGGGGCATTTTCTGCGAGAGCAGTAGAGTTTAATGCCTGATCTGAACATGGAAACAGAAGCCTGCACACACAACCAAACACCACACCACACACACACACACACACACACATTACACACACACACACACACACACACCACCTATGAGGACATAATCAGACCATCGTCCAATTCATCCACTCATAACACTGGTACAGTGACAGGCATGACAACAGAGACAGATGAGCAGACAGTACTTCACACTAATACCTGAATTATGTGTAGAGCTTTTTTTCATGTGCAAATTCAACCTTAGTAATACAACATGAAAGTATTGATCTGTTTCCAACAAAATAAGTGCGTAGGCCTTACAAAAGCATTCATGACAAAGAAACACATCGTATCTATCCTTTACCTATCTTCAGTTGTACTGGTCACTAGAACTGGTTACAATCTTTACAAATCAAAATAACAGGATGGACAACAATATCCATGTACAGAAACTTTCATGTGCTTCCTTATGATATAACTGACTATATTATGTATATGTGTGTGTGTGTGTGTGTGTGTGTGTGTGTGTGTGTGTGTGTGTGTGTGTGTGTGTGCGTGTGCGTGTGTACACAAATGAAAAGAAATTCAGAAAAGGCAATTATGGAAGATGAGTGGGCAGGGGCAATGGGTAAGATAAGATAATGTTGCTTATAGCCCAGCCGACCGCAGAGGGCCACATTCAGGGCTGTCACCACGTTAAATCAACTCACCAGTCATTTAAAAAAAAAAAAAAAAAAAAAACCTTTCACACATCTCGTTAAATGACATCGTCTACAAACGAACCAGAACTTTGTTAAAAATCCTTCTTCCGTAAAATCTCAAATCAGATGAAAAATGTTAATTTCTCTCAAAAACCCAAGGATCATGTCAGGCGGGAATCCCTGAACAGGATCTTCATGGACTCGCTGTAAAATGTTTGTGTCTCACATCGTGCAAGTCCCAACACTCTAAAAGAAATGTTTCATTGTGAGTGGTGCATGACATGGAATGCACACGGAGCTTCTTCACTCTTTAAAGGTAAGAATGGGTAAAATACGAATGGCGGTGTGCAGCCGGCACAGAACCGTTTCCTCTTTACGACCACCCGACGTAGATGGGAGGAAGTCTTTAAGGTTTGGACGGATCTGAAAGAGTTTGTTATTCGTTGTGTGTTCCAATCCTCTGCCAGAGGTCTCTCACATAATCGTTAATTTTGGGTTTCACATCTGAGCAGGGGATATAAGTGTTGGACAGTTTCTCTCTTGTGGCGTTCTTGGCTAACGATCAACCATTTCGTTCCGCCGATGCCAACATGGCCAGGACCCAAGCAAGAGTAATGTTGTAACCGTCCGCCTTCAACTTGCTAAAGTTCAAAAAAAGTAAAAGTTCTGGATGCTGAAGGTTGCGGCCAGCTATGGCCTCCAAAGCTGACAGCGAATCCGACAGAACCAGAAGTCCCTCCTCGAGAATGGGAGATTATCTTCAAAGCCAGTACTAGAGCAGTAAGTTCAGCAGAATAGACAGAAGCATCTGAATGTATATGTTCCAACAATATCTGAGAAGGAGCCCCAGGGCAGTAGGCTGCACAGGCCACTCCATCCTCAGACTTGGAACCGTCAGTGAAAACTTTTTGATAGGATGGGAATTTGGAACAGAGCTCGGCATACAAAGCCTTGTACGCCAGAGAGCTGGTTAGACTCCTTACGGAAAGCTGCGAGATCAAACGAATCTCTGGTGTGAAAAAGGTCCATGGAGGTTGATCCGGAAACTTGGAAAAATCGGAAACTACTCCAGGTCTATACCTGCATTCCGCACGTGAGGCTGCATACGAAGCCCAAACGGCGGAATACATTTCGGGTTTGTTTCAAACTTACTTTGGATACGGAGGGTCAAAAACACAGTCATAGGCAGGATTCTGCGGTTCTGAGAACAGTCGGATGTAATTAATTCAAAGACAGTTTCAGCCTGCGATTGGACAGTGAAGGTTCACCTGCCTCTGCGTACAGGCTGTACACAGGGGTGGTGCGGAACGCTCCAGACAGAGACGAAGCCCTTGATGGTGGATAGGGTCCAGGAGTTTGAGGTAGATGATCTTGCGGAGCCGTACACAGCACAACCGTAGTCCAGTTTAGAACGGACCAGGGCTCTGTAGAGGTGCAACAAAGTTTTCTTATCAGCGCCCAGTCGGTGTGTGCTACGACCGCAGAATATTCAGTGCCTTTTGGCAAGCAGTTTTGAGGTTTTTATATTGGCTGAGAAAGTTAAGTTTTTGGTCAAAAATGACTCCCAGAAATTTGGCCTCTTTAACAGCTGGAATGGGAGATTTCCCTACTTGAAGTTCCGGATCTGGAAAAACTGACGGAAATTATGGAAGTGAATACACTGGGTTTTTGTAGCAGAAAAGGTGGTGAAACCGTTTTCATCCGCCACCGATGGATTTTATCTACGCAAAGCTGGAGCCTGCGCTGGACACTCGGGTACAGGCTTCCAGTGCGTAGACAGCAAAATCATCCACAAACAATGAGCAGTCTGAACCCTGCTGAACTGATTGAACAATGTTGTTGATCTTAATACTAAAGAGGGCAGGAGATAGTATGCTCCCCTGTGGAACACCCAACTCCTGCTCGTGGACATCAGAGAGAGTGGTGCCAACCCGGACCTGAAACTGTCGTTCTGCCAAAAAATTTTGAATAAAAGCGGAAGATGACCTCGAAAACCCAGATCGTGGAGATCATGGAGTATCCCCGACTTCCAGGTGGTATCGTAGGCCTTCTCCAAGTCAAAGAAAATTGCCACTGCATGCTGTCTGTTTAAAAAAGCGTTCCTAAGTGTAGATTCCAGACGAATCAAATGGTCAACTGTACTACGATGTTTGCGGAAACCACACTGTTCTTTCGCCAAAAGGCCATCGGTTTCAAGTTTCCACATGAGCCTAGCATTGACCATTTTTTCCATTAATTTACAAACACAGCTGGTCAAAGCTATGGGACGGTAATTTGAGGATTAGAAAGATCTTTTCCAGGTTTGGGGATGGGAATAATGAGGGCTTTTCGCCAAGAGGGTGGAAAAAAACCTGTAGTCCACACATGGTTGTAGACCTGTAGCAGTATGTTCAGACCTTCTAGCGGGAAGATGTTTCAACAGCTGATAATGGATGTCATCTATACCTGGAGAGGAATCGCTGCAAGAAAGCAAGGCAGATTTCAGCTCGTTTAACGTGAAGAAGATTGTATTCTTCCATGTCGTCGGACGAAAGTTGCAGGGTGATTTTTCTTTTAGGGCTTTGTTTTTGACAAAAGTGGCTGATTTATTAGAAGAGGAGGAATTCTTTTCAATGGTTGAAGCAAGCAGATTAGCAACTGCTTTCTTCTCTGTTATTAAAGAATCCGAAAACTTGAGATGGTTCACAGTGGGACAGGTGTTCTTCCCTTTGATTTTCTTAATGATGTTCCACACTTTTTTCTTGGAAGTTTTTGATGTCAGCCTGGAGCAGAAGCTTCTCCAGGACCGACGTTTACTGATTTTAAAGTGTGTCTAGATTTAGCACGGAGTTTTGATGGGCTCGAGCGTTGGGACCCGAAGGTCGTTGGTACACCTGACGCTGAGCCCGTTTTCGAACTTTGGAAATTTGTTGGCAGTCTGAATCAAACCAGGGTGTTTTTGGCATTTGAAGTTTATCGGAAGACACTGGAATACAAGCTTTAGCACACTTGATCACAGTGTTAGTCAGTGATTCAGCTGGGTCCGGACTCTGAAGAAAGTCAGTGTCCTGGAATTCTTTAGAAATAGTGGTTGCAAATAGATCCAGTTTGCTTTCTTGTATATTTAGATGTTGAGAGACAGAGACGTGTTCAGTTATGACGGGTTTGTAAGACAGGGAATGGTCACTTCCGTGCAGATCGTCATGGACAGACCACTCATAGTCCAGGACCAGCGAGGGGTCACAAACCGACAAATCTAAGCACGAAAGTGAACCTGTGGAAGAGTGGAGGTAAGTTGCAGATCCGTCGTTCAGACAACACAAATCCAAATCCGAAAGGACATCCTCAATCAGCAGACCTCTGGATGACGAAACCGGCACTACCCAAGAGGGTTGTGACCGTTAAAGTCACCCAACAGCAAAAAAGGTCGAGGGAAGTTCTCTTATCAGACTGACAAGGTCCTGACGACAAATCGGGACAGAAGGAGGTAGATAAAGGGAACAGATTGTCACAGTCTTGTGGAGAGTGACTCTCGCAGCTACAGCCTGAAGGGAGGTAGACAGAGCGACAGGACTATACAACAGAGTTTTGTGTAGGAGAAGGGCAACACGCCCGACAGTCCAACGTGGATGGTTGTGCAGGTTTTGAAAGAACATTAAAGCCAGAAAGAGTAAAGGTCTTCTGGCTTTGAATTTGAGTTCCTGAAGAGCCATGACAGATAGGTTTTATAGATCGACACAGAAGCTGTAATCCTCAAAGTTGGATTTAGTCCACGGATATTCAATGGGATATTGTACTATCCATGGTGCAGAGGGGAAAAGGAGAGAAATCAGGTCATCTCCTCTCACGTCGGCTTCTAATGGAGTGAATTTATTTTGAAGTTTCACTGAACTATGTTGTTCTTCAGACCTGCTGGCAGACTTGCCAACAGGCGAAGAAGGTCTGGATTTGGGAGACGGTGGAGGTTTCTTCCTCTCTCCACCGTCTCTACATGGGTGGAACTCCCTTGCCCGCACGGGGCACTGGACAGAGGAGTTCGAGGCTTGGGTTGCTGGTTTTTTAATCTGCCCAGCAGCAGATGTTGTAGACTGCTGGGCAGTCTGAGGGGTGGCGGATTTTTTGCCTCCACCAGGGGCAGTCACTTTAGGTTGGGAGGTGGTGGCCCGCTCCCTACAGAGCTGACAGTTCTTCCTTGCAGTGTTTGGAAAAATAAATTCATCAGTTGACAGCAGACTGACCTAGTGGAAACTTTCTTTACGGCGAAGCATATGAAGATGCTGTGGGCGTCTGACTGCCCACAACCTGTTTACGGGCCTCAAAAAGGAGATTTTCTTTTCAGTTTTAATTCGTTGGATAGTGGATTCCTGTATCCAAAGGGGCGTTTCGTGAAGAGGAGGGATGGTCGCCACCGCAGTTAGCACAATGTGCCGGATCTTTGCACGGCCATCATGGGTTGCCTTGCAGCACACCGCACACCTCCTGCCAGAACAGCGGTCTCTGACATGTCCAAACCTCTGGCACCTGAAGCATCTCAACGGGGACGGGACATACAGCTCAACGCGGACGTTCAGGTAGCCAACCTTGATGACGGAGGCAACACAGGGTTGCAGAAGGTCAGAAAGAGGGTATTGGTGGCCACTCTCTCTGCACCTTTCTTGACTGTCACCCTGTGCACCTCCGTCACACCTGGGACGCCAGTTCCGTTTTTATTTCTGCCTCTGAGACACCCGCTAGATCTCTGCAGCGAATCACACCTTTGGATGAATTTAACTGTTTATGGGGAGTCACCCTGATCTCCCTATCCACTAGTTTATTGCTTTCAACAGCTGTTCAGATTGTTTCTGTGATCGACATTGAACAAGAAACGAACCATTCCTCAACCTTTTTATGGACCTAGGTTCACTGCTATACCATGAAAGCCCTTTTGGACAGCAAAAGGGCTCAGGCTGAAAGGGGTCTTTCCTGCTCTGTCCTTCCACCACGAGCCAGAAAGCCCAGAAACCTGTCCTCTGTCTTACCTCACTGTCAGAATCACTGTCTGTTTCAAATTCCCTGAAATAGGGAGACTGCCTTCCTCTCCTTTTGGGGGGGGGGGGGGGGAGTAGTTTTTTGAAGAAGTCATATTTAATTTATTGTAATTCATTCTCTCCTTACCCACCCACCTTGGAGTCCAACTAAGGGGCCAGGGCCAAGAAACCAATGTCTTGACCCCTTCCAGGCTTCGGGAGAGACATACGACAAGCAGAAGCAAACAACCCTATCCCCCTGATCATGCTCAACTCCCGGGAACAGAGAGCTGAGCACTGCAGGGGTTTACTTGGCCAGCTGGGGAACTGCCCGTCTTGACCCAACCCCAAGAAGGGGAGCCGATTAGTACACCCGGGCCAAAGTGTACTCCCTGTCTAGGTAGAGGTCCGAGCCCAAAGTGATGTGTTGAGAGCGCTGGCCCTCTCAATCACCAGGATCTCATTCCCTCCGACACAGGTCGCACCGCACGGCAAACGCGGCGGATCTTAAGGAGCCACAGAGAGAAAAGAGTGTGGAAAAGAAGACTTGAAGGGGAGCACGAAGATAGAAAAGGGCCAAATAAGGGAGGCAGAAAACAAGGAAAAGGAGAAAGGCGGGTTACTCTTAGTCAGGATCCTCACCCTTAGCCTATCTGACATGGGAAGCCCTACCAGGGGCATCAACTCCTTACACGTTACGCTTAGGCCAAACAGCATCTGCACCTCTCAGGCCTAGAAGCAGTGTGAAAAAACAGCCTATCTCCAAGTATTGATGCCCCCGCCAGCAAAGCCTAAGGGATCACTGGACCACGCAAACCCTCCGACCACGACAAGGTCGCACCCCCGGAGGGGGGGGGCAATGGGTGGAAGAAGGGGGTATCAAAACATACGGACAGAGGAGGGGGAAGAGAAGGGAAGCAGACAGGGGGACGGCAGGAAGGGGAATCAGGATGGGAAAGATGGAGCGTGGACGGACAAGCAACGACGGTGAAACTGTCAATAACCATAACTCTGCAAAAATCAAGAGGTGCTGTGAGGTGGTGGGGGAGGAGGGTACAATGGTGGAGGGGAAGGGAGGGAACCAGGGGTCGGCATCTCACTTTCCAGTGAACTCCCACATCATGTAAACTGCAGAGTTGTATCACTCCGGGATTGACAGTTCATATTGCTATGAACTCACATACTACGTCACAATACAAGACTTTATTTATGACAGGTGGGAAATTCACTATGACGTGAACCCACACACTGTGTTGCAAGTGTGTATCAGGAAGCTGGGCTGCACACCATGTAGTATGAGCTCACGATGTTACACCACAAAGGTGTATCAAAGGGCTGGGCAGTCCACTGTCATGTCAACAATCCATCATGAACTATGTCACAATCCACTCCACACGCATCACACTGCAAGCATCACTATGAACACAGTTTCCCATACAAGAGATATGATCCTATGTTCAGACAGGAGACCTAAGAAAGTTGAAAAAGCCTGAAAATTGCCTGGGGACGATCCAGCAGGTGGAATCACACAATAATCAAGTTGGAGTAAAATAACCCACTGCAGTGAGTTTGACTGGTGATGAAAACCCCATGATCTTTTCATCACTTACATTCAGGTTTACCGTCCATAGCAAAAGGCCACCGGTTGTCTTAACCTTTACCAGATGATGTCTTTGACTATACAGACCCGATCCTGCGGGTCACCTAAGATCTGCACATTTTGTAGAGGCTTTTCCTATTGCTTATCCCTATTCAGATCACGTGGATCCTATACTGAACAACATTAAAAACGCACCGTTTTGATTTGCCGATTTCTCATTTAGAAAAAATGTGTATTTGGATTTGGTATATTAACACAATTTTTAAGGGACACAGATTCACACTGCCTCGGTTTCTCCGCGCTTGCCGACGTTCGTGTGACGCCCACGTGCAACTCGCCCAAAACACTTTTCTTGCCACTGGGGCCGAGACTGAACGTAGCACATCTGTTTCTTTGTCTCAAATGGTGAGTTTGAAGTCATGCCGACTGGAAAACGGTATCAGTTGTCATTCGACCAGGCGAAGTGGTCCGAAAACAATGCCGCGACTGTCTATGCAAGAACGCGAGCGAGCCATTGGAATGTTA
The DNA here is from genome assembly GCA_018398815.1 of Conus ventricosus. Lineage (NCBI taxonomy): Eukaryota > Metazoa > Mollusca > Gastropoda > Neogastropoda > Conidae > Conus > Conus ventricosus. The sequence goes on along the minus strand of JAFLJL010000149.1, from coordinate 95,979 downwards.
ATGGTCGGCATGTCATCGAGAGAGACAGCCAGACAACTGAACTGCAGTCACTCTACAATTGTAAGGCTATCACAACGTTTGGCAGCAACTGGTTCCACCACTGATCGGCGCCAAACGGGCCAACCTCGTGTTACCACACCAGCGCAAGATCGATACATTCGACAGCTTCATCTTCGTGATCGATTCCTTACAGCAGCCGAAACATGTCGCCAGGTGGTTGGTCGACGGGGTCCAGTGTCTGGACAAACCGTTCGACGTCGATTGCAAGAAACAGGGCTCAATGCAAGACGTCCTCATGTTGGCCCAGTCCTCACCCGTAGACACCGTCAGCAACGCCTGCAGTGGGCCAGCCAGCATCTGCCATGGACACGACGTCAGTGGAGAGCTGTGCTGTTCTCTGACGAAAGTCGCTTCGCGTTATCTCATGCTGACGGGAGAATGAGAGTCTGGAGGCGTGTCGGGGAACGCTACGCCAACTGCTGCGTGTTTGAAGCCAATAGATGGGGAGGGGGCAGTCTGATGGTTTGGGGTGCATTCAGTCATGACTACCGGGCACCTCTGTACTTTTTGACAACCATGTGAATGCCAACACGTACCAGCAGGTGCTGCAGAACCACGTCGTCCCACTGTTTGGCCAGCACCCGGAGCTGCAGTTCTTCCAGCATGATAATGCACGACCCCACACCGCAAGAGCCACCGCTGCGTTTCTCCAGGCGAACAACATTGCCGTGTTGCCCTGGCCATCTCTGTCCCCTGACATGGCTCCCATTGAACACGTCTGGGATGAGCTGGGGCGTCTTGTGGCCCGTGGAAGACGTCCACAGAGTCTCGATCATTTGAGGCGCGCACTGACCCAGGAGTGGGATGGACTGCCACAGGCGTTCTTGCACAACCTTGTCTACTCCATGAGGAGGCGCTGCCAAGCGTGCATCGGGGCAAATGGCGGACACACTCGGTATTAGAGCTCGCGGACGGACATGCTCGTCGTGGTGTACTTTTTGACAGGGACCCTAGTGAAGTCACCAGCTAATTTCAGATGAATTCAGCCATTCTTGTCAAGAACAGACATTTTGTTTAATTGAAAAATGGATGCGTAATCAAATATGCTTACTTTCATTAAATAATTCTGTACTACCAACGTTGTCTGGGTCTTTTGGCAAGCGGTGCATTTTTAATGTTGTTCAGTATATAAAGGGTAGTTCAGCAACTTATTCCTCAACCGATGGCGTTGGTCATGTGCGACCCATTATAATACATAGGTCCTGGGGTAACTGCGACTAATTACACTGATAATCGATTGTGCCCATACATGAAATTTCAGTGACCAATGGCTATTAAGATCATTAAGGGACTCCTAAGATTTTGTGAACATAACACCATCCGTTCATACGATACAATGTTTTCATTGAGTCACTGGGTAAGATAAGATAAGATAATGTTGCTTATAGCCCAGCCGACCGCAAAGGGCCATATCAGGGCTGTCACCACGTTAAAATCAACTCACCAGTCATATAAAAAAAAAATAAAAAAAAAAAAAAAAAAAAAACCTTTCATACATCTCGTTAAATGACATCGTCTAGAAACGCACCAGAAACTTTGTTAAAAATCTTTCTGCCGTAAAATCTTAAATCAGATGAAAAATGTTAATCTCTCTCAAAAACTCTAGGATCACATCAGGCGGGACATCCCTGAACAGGATCTTCATGGACTCCGCTGTAAAATGTTTGTGTCTCACATCGTGCAAGTCCCAACACTCTAAAAGAACATGTTTCATTGTGAGTGGCGCATGACATGGAATGCACCACGGAGCTTCTTCACTCTTTAAAAGGTAAGCATGGGTAAAATACGAATGGCCGGTGTGCAGCCGGCACAGAACCGTTTCCTCTTTACGACCTCCCGACGTGGATGGGAGGAACTCCTGAAGGTTTGGACGGATCTGAAAGAGTTTGTTATTCGTCTGTGTGTTCCAATCCTCCTGCCAGAGGTCTCTCACATAATCGTTAATTTTCGGTTTCACATCTGAGCAGGGAATATAAGTGTTGGACAGTTTCTCTCTTGTGGCGTTCTTGGCTAAACGATCAACCATTTCGTTCCCGCCGATGCCAACATGGCCAGGAACCCAAGCAAGAGTAATGTTGTAACCGTCCGCTTTCAACTTGCTAAAAAGTTCAAAGAAATGCAAAAGTTCTGGATGCTGAAGGTTGCGGCCAGCTATGGCTTCTAAAGCTGACAGCGAATCCGACAGAACCAGAAAGTCCCTCTTTGAAGAATGTGAGATTATCTTCAAAGCCAGTACCAGAGCAGTAAGTTCAGCAGAATAGACAGAAGCATCGGAATGGATATGTTCCAACAGTATCTGAGAAGGAGCCCCAGGGCAGTAGGCTGCACAGGCCACTCCATCCTCAGACTTGGAACCGTCGGTGAAAACTTTTTGATAGGATGGGAATTTCGAACAGAGGTCAGCATACAATGCCTTGTATGCCAGAGAGCTGGTAGACTCTTTGCGAAAAGCTGCAAGATCGAAACGAACCTCTGGTGTGAAAAAGGTCCACGGAGGTTGATCCGGAAACTTGGAAAAATCGGAAACTACTCCCAGGTTTAGACCTGCAATCCGCACGTGAGGCTGCATACGAAGACCAAATGGCGGAATACATTTAGGTTGTTTTCAAACTTACTTTGGAACGGAGGGTCAAAGACACAGTCATAGGCAGGATTCTGCGGTTCTGAGAACAGTCGGATATAATAATTTAAAGACAGTTTCAGCCTGCGGTTGGACAATGAAGGTTCGCCCGCCTCTGCGTACAGGCTGTACACAGGGGTGGTGCGGAACGCTCCAAGACAGAGACGAAGCCCTTGATGGTGGATAGGGTCCAAGAGTTTGAGGTAAGATGATCTTGCGGAGCCGTAGACAGCACAACCGTAGTCCAGTTTTGAACGGACCAGGGCTCTGTAGAGGTGCAACAAAGTTTTCTTATCAGCGCCCCAGTCGGTGTGCGCTACGACCCGCAGAATATTCAGTGCTTTCTGGCAAGCAGTTTTGAGGTTTTTAATATGGCTGAGAAAGTTAAGTTTCTGGTCAAAAATAACTCCCAGAAATTTGGCCTCTTTAACAGCTGGAATGGGAAATTTCCCAACTTGAATTTCAGGATCTGGAAAAAACTGACGGAAATTATGGAAGTGAATACACTGCGTCTTTGTTGGAGAAAAGGTGAAACCATTTTCATCCGCCCACCGATGGATTTTATCTACGCAAAGCTGGAGCCTGCGCTGGACACTCGGTACAGGCTTCCAGTTGCGTAGACAGCAAAATCATCCACAAACAATGAGCAATCGGAACCCTGCTGAACTGACTGAACAATGTTGTTGATTTTAATACTAAAGAGGGCAGGAGACAGTATGCTCCCCTGTGGAACACCCAACTCCTGCTCGTGGACATCAGAGAGAGTGGTGCCAACCCGGACCTGAAACTGTCGTTCTGCCAAAAAATTTTGAATAAAAAGCGGAAGATGACCTCGAAAACCCAGATCGTGGAGATCATGAAGTATCCCCGACTTCCAGGTTGTATCGTAGGCCTTCTAAGTCGAAGAAAAATTGCCACTGCATGCTGTCTGTTCGAAAAAGTGTTCCGAAGTGTAGATTCTAGACGAATCAAATGGTCAACGGTAGTCCGATGTTTGCGGAAACCACACTGTTCTTTCGCCAAAAGGCCATCGTTTCAAGTTTCCACATGAGCCTAGCATTGACCATTTTTTCCATCAATTTACAAACACAGCTGGTCAAAGCTATGGGACGGTAGTTGGATGGATTAGAAAGATCTTTTCCAGGTTTGGGAATTGGAATAATGAGGGCTTTCGCCAAGATGGTGGAAAGAAACCTGTAGTCCACACATGGTTATATACTTGTAGCAGTATGTTCAGACCTTCTTGCGGAAGATGTTTCAACAGTTGATAATGGATTTCATCTATACCTGGAGAGGAATCGCTGCAAGAGAGCAAGGCAGATTTCAGCTCGTTTAACGTGAAAGGAAGATTGTAGTCTTCCATGTTGTCGGATGAAAAGTTGCAGGGCGATTTTTCTTTTAGGGCTTTGTTTTTGACAAAAGTGGCTGATTTATTAGAAGAGGAGGAATTCTTTTCAATGGTTGAAGCAAGCAGATTAGCAACTGCTTTCTTCTCTGTTATTAAAGAATCCGAAAACTTGAGATGGTTCACAGTGGGACAGGTGTTCTTCCCTTTGATTTTCTTAATGATGTTCACACTTTTTTCTTGGAAGTTTTTGATGTCAGCCTGGAGCAGAAGCTTCTCCAGGGCCGACGTTTACTGATTTTAAAAGTGTGTCTTGATTTAGCACGGAGTTTCTGATGGGCTCGAGCGTTGGGACCCGAAGGTCGTTGGTATACCTGACGCTGAGCCCGTTTTCTAACTTTGGAAATTTGTTGGCATTCTGAATCGAACCAGGGTGTTTTTGGCATTTGAAGTTTATCGGAAGACACTGGAATACAGGCCTTAGCACATTTAATCATAGTGTTAGTCAGTGATTCAGCTGGGTTAGGACTCTGAAAAAAATCAGTGTCCTGGAACTCCTTAGAAACAGTGGCTGCAAAGAGATCCCAGTTTGCTTTCTTATAATTTAAATGCTGAGAGACAGAGACGTGTTCAGTTATTACAGGTTGTAGGAGGACAGGGAAATGGTCACTTCCGTGCAGATCGTCATGGACAGACCACTCATAGTCCAGGACCAGCGAGGGGTCACAAACCGACAAATCTAAACACGAAAGTGAACCTGTGGAAGAATGGAGGTAAGTTGCAGATCCGTCGTTCAGACAACACAAATCCAAATCCGAAAGTACATCCTCAATCAGCAGACCTCTGGATGACGAACCGGTACTACCCCAAAGAGGGTTGTGACCGTTAAAGTCACCCAACAGCAAAAAAGGTCGAGGAAGTTCCCCTAACAGACTGACAAGGTCCTGACGACAAACCAGGACAGATGGAGGTAGATAAAGAGAACAGATTGTGACAGTCTTGTGGAGAGTGACTCTCGCAGCTACAGCCTGAAGGGAGGTAGACAGAGCGACAGGACTATACAACAAAGTTTTGTGAAGGAGAAGGGAAACACCGCCCGACAGTCCCAACGTGGATGGTTGTGCAGGTTTTGAAAGAATATTAAAGCCAGAAAGAGTAAAGGTCTTCTGGCTTTGAATTTGGGTTTCTTGAAGAGCCACGACAGAAGGTTTCATAGATTGACACAGAAGCTGCAGCTCCTTGAAGTTGGAATTTAGACCACGGATATTCCAATGGATTATTGTATTATCCATGGTGCAGAGGGCGAAAAGGAGAGAGATCAGGTCATCTCCTCCTCAACATCTGCTGCTAAAGCTGTAAATTTGTTGCTTAATTTCACTGGACTATCTGCAGACCTGCTGGCAGACTTGCCAACAGGTGAAGTAGGTCTGGGTTTGGGAGACGGTGGAGGTTTCTTCCTTATCTCCACCATCTCCACACTGGGTTGAACTCCCTTGCCCGCATGGGCACTGGACAGAGGAGTTCGAGGTCGGGGTGCTGGTTTTTTAATCTGCCCAGCAGCAGATGTTGTAGACTGCTGGGCAGTCTGAGGGGTGGCGGATTTTTGGCCTCCACCAGGGGCACTCATTTTGGGATGAGAGGTGGTGGACCTGCTTCCACCAGAGCTGACAGTTTTTCCTTGCAATGTCTTCGAAAACGTAAAGTTATCAGTCTGACAGCAGACTGACCGAGTTGGAACTGTTGGAACTTTCTTTACGGCCGAAGCATACGAAGAAGCTGTCGGCGACGGACTGCCCACAACCTGCTTGCGGGCTTCAAAAAAGGAGATGATCTTTTCTGTCTTAACCAGACCTGCCTACCTCATGTTATGCTCATCAGTAATAACCACAGAGATTTTCAGTAATTTTGCATTTTCCTTCAGTAATTCCACGGACGCGTAATACACGGCGTTTTTGAACAAATAATGTGTACAAAACTCCAACTACATTTTTAACATTTTAACAAAAAATATAAACAGTAAAAAAGGAACAAAAACAACAAAGCAGAATTAAAATACCTTGGGATGATGGCTGATGACAGACTCAGGACAGGAGTTTCAGGTCAATTCAAAGGTGATATACTTGACAGTTTGTAACTTACACAGCAGTCACCACAGATGACACCACTGATGAAGAACCTAATGTACAACCCCCCCTCCCCCCAAAAAAAAAAAAAAAAAACTACAAAAATGTGTGTGTGTGTGTGTGTGTGTGTGTGTGTGTGTGTGTGTGTGTGTTGCACTAAGCCTTGTATTGTGCCTGAGAGATTGCTGAGTCTGGAAACATCCTTTTCATTTTCGCCACTATCTTGTCAGCACAGCTGAGGGACAAGTTGTTTCCGCAGATCAGCTCACACAACAGTCTTTCTGCGTTGGTGATCTTCCGTGTGTGGGTCTGACGGCTGCTCTCGCTGGATTTCGTAAACAACGATGTGATCTTCTGACTGGAGGCACTGGCAGCTGTCTCTTTGTGCATTTTCCCCGAGATATGGCGCTTGCAGTCATTTGCTCCCCCATGTCCGATAGAGAAGTCTGAATTGCACACCGAGCAGTATACAAATCCAGGTCCATGTTTTTTGGATTGCAAAAGACAAGGCCAAGTCCGCGTGTATTTACTTCGGAACACTTGCTTCTTCGCCTTCTTCCGTTGTGGCACAGTGGTTTTCGAACCCTCGTCGTCGGTTTCATGCAAACGTTTAGAAGATTTCTCCGCCATTTTCACAATCGCCGGCAAAAAATCGGTTGAAACTTTGTCTTACAATGGCTGAACAAAAGCAGGGGTGATAGTACCAAGAGTTCCGAAACCTGAACCAAAAAAATTCCTGAACCCAAAACCTGAAACCAATCTATAAAATAAGTTTCAAATTCTTGTAAACCTGAAAATTAACAACATTCATCGATTCATTACTAACACCTTTCACAAACACTATGAATACTTACGTTGCTGAATCTGGTATCAGATTGTAGTTAAGGCACATGAAGTGTTGAATAATGAAGTTCTTGGTTAAAATAGTTTGTCTTGTTCCAAAGTGCATACTGCCCTTAAAACTTCCTATCCAAGTATAAAAACAAACACTGTTTGTGAAGTTTCCCAGCAATTCTTAAAACGAATTCACAACACTGTTCTCATTTCAAAATGTATTGTGGCACAAAGAGACATCACAAATATATTTTGTCACTCACGTAGAGAATTCACAATGCTGTCTTCATTTCACTTTCTACAAGTCCAGGAATATTATCTAGTCAGAGGAAAGTTTACTGATCTTTGGACCTTTTTGCAAAGAATGGCCTGATGTCCACACTTTGGCCTTTTCGCTTCTTCCCCGTTGCCTTCTCTGATGTAGGCTGTGCTGCAGTCAGCCTTTCAGCATCTTCTGTGCCTCTTGGAAGACAGACAACAAAGTGATTGGGCCTCCATGTGGCTTCTGGAAGATCCTTTCCATTGACTCGAGTCCAGAGAATGGCTGGTAAATATACCTGTTTTGGACTAGAAGCACACTGGTCTTGTTCCCTGGGTTGCAACGTTTTGTGCAAGTCTCTTCGCACAGATTGACCTCCAAACTCTGGGTACAATGACTGCACCCTTGTCTTCAAAATGGATGCAACAGCATGCATCTGCCAAATACCCATGTAGGATCCTGGAACAGTGGCCTTACAAACTTCAGCCTCAAATATGCATCTGATGGCACTGGGAGTGAGAACTTCCAAGTTGAAGTGTTCCAAGTAGCTTGCATAAGTCTTTGTCAGATCCTGGGACCGATCAGATTCACTGCAAGTTGCACTTGTCATGGGCACAGCACCCTCCAGATTTTTGCTATCAAGGTAGAAGTCTCTATTTGCTGCTAATTCTACAACAATCCTTGCCCTCATCTCCTCATAGAAGTCTTGGGAGCCAAAAGCAAGCAGGGAACAACAGCGTGGCAAACAATTCCCATCTCCATAGACTCTGATAGGAGTAAGGTGAAGACTATCTTCTGGAATCAGTTCTACTGCTTTTGTGTCAGGCAGGTAGTGTTGCACATCCATGTCATGCAGACAGACTTCATAGTTCTTCATTGGATGCTCTGCTTTTTTGGCTAAAATTTGAAGATCATAAAAGGAGGATTTTGCTGCTGTCTCCAGTTTCTGCGAGAGTCTATGAAAGAAAGTCTTTCGACTGCTGCTGTTGGTGCTCTGACCCTCAGTTTTGCTCTTCGTAGACCCACCAGATGTGGAAGGTTCATTTGGGCTGATGTTTTGCTTTTGCCCTGTCTTTGATCCAGAAGCAACAAGTTGTTCTCTTTTCTGGTCTTGATTTCCATTTTTCTTTTCCAGTTTTGTTTGAAAGAAAGTCTTTTGACTGCTGTTGTTGGTGCTTTGACCCTCAGTTTTGCTCTTGGTAGACCCACCAGATGTGGAAGGTTCATTTGGGCCGATGTTTTGCTTTTGCCCTGTCTTTGATCCAGAAGCAACAAATTGTTCACTTTTCTGGTCTTGATTTTCAATTTTCTTTTCCTTCAGTTTTGTTGGTATGTCTGCCATGATTCTTGCACACTTTCTTTCATCTTCTGCGTCACATCCATTGTCACAGCATGCTGTCCAGAGACTTGAAGTCGTCTTTTTATGACAGCTAATGCTTCATAGTTGAACGTGCTTAGACTGGACCGGTCTTCAGTTATAATGTCCCCCATGATGTTGAAACTGCCCTCAACAATGGGGCCTGAAAAGAATGCTCATCAATGCTTTGACAAGGACTGTCAGAAGTGGGTAGTGGTCTCTCCCAAATCCATCTTTCAGGTTGAAGATTTTCCTCCACCAGTCTGTATCAAGACGGAAGTCAGGTCCTGTTTCATCCACATCCATGTTGGTAATTTGGCCATCAAGCACATACTTTCGGAGTTCTCCATCCAGCTGTCCTTGCTGACTTTCTGGCACCACATTTGGAAGAAGCTTTGCCAGATCCATGAATGCTGCCTGTGTTGTTGAGGAGCGCTGTTCTCCTGGGTCCAGGCAAGAGAGATTGCTCAAGTTCTTGTTGAGAAGTGGAAGCTTCAAAAACCCTTTGGCTCCTACAATGTATGCAGACCGCAGTGCTTTGAAAAAGTTGTCCAACCAGTGGTTCTTCTTTTTGTCACGAACACACTCTTGCAAAGGACTATAACAGAACTCTCCAACACCAAGCTGTCTATCACGTAATTGAATGCTGCTGTCTGCAAGATCCAGTTTGTAAAGATCAGCAGCACTACTCACTGGCAGATGCACTGAATCAATGAACAAAGAAAAGTATGCCTTTGTTAACGAGAACATTTCTGCATACAGCTTGTGTGCCAGAGGTTTTTCTGACTGAAATAGTTTCACAAAGTCAGAGAACTGACCCAACACACCTCTGTAGAGTTGCACAGTGATATTCAGCTCTGTACGTTTACTGAAGAGACACAAGAGAATCCTGTCCTTTCGGGCCTTGCTTGTGGTCGTGTTTTCCTGTTTTTTCATTTTGGACAGGATATTGTTGATCTCAGTCCTTGAAGCTTCTGGCGTATCGTTCTTCACAAAGATGTTGTCCAGTTCTGCTGACAGCTTTCTCTGCTCATCCAACGTCAGGAATGCCGAGTAGTACAGGATGAGTGGGTCCATCAATAGACTCAGTCTGTCTGCCACATCTTTCATCTGCAGGAACCTGCACATAATTCATATATATTTTTATATTTATATATATATATATATATATATATATATGTATATATATATATATATATATATATATAATCTGTCAATGATGTTAAAAAGGAAGGTTAAAACTCGAGGTTAAAACTCTACAAATTTGTTTCGAGCTTGCTGCGCTGTCATCAGGATGTTTTTGGTTTGCCCACCGCCGATGTTATATAGCGTGTGGGCTCTCGTTTGCAGTTGTTTGCACGTGCGGGTTGGCTGCACGTGTTTTGGGGGGCCTTTAGGTTTTTGATGACAGCGCAGCAAGCTCGAAACAAATTTGTAGAGTTTTAACCTCGAGTTTTAACCTTCCTTTTTAACATCATTGACAAATGTTGCTCCCCAAGGGGTCGAGCACTTTTAAAATCATTTTAGGCTCTTTGGTTATATTCATATATATATATATATATATATATATATATATATATATACATGGGCTACTGAAGAAAACTGGAAAAAAAAAACCTAAAAGGCCGGGATCCAAGGGGCCGCCAAGGCACCTGGTGGAGTGTAGGGTCAACGCCCCTTCTGGGGGGTTCAGGAAGGTGAAGAAAAATGTTATTTTTGAGGCATTTGAAGCACAAGGCGTTTTTGAAAGAAAATAGATTTCAGGCATAACACTAAATATCATACTTCATTGCAAGACCAACAGTGTGTGCTGCATGTATGCTTGCACAGTGTGTGTGTGTGTGTGTGTGTGTGTGTGTGTGTGTGTGTGTGTGTGTGTGTGTGTGTGTAGGCCTATGTGTGTGTGTGTGTGGGGGGGGGGGGGCTATGTGTGTGTGTGTGTGTGTGTGTGTGTGTGTGTGTGTGTGTGTGTGTGTGTGTGTGTGATAGCCGTCAACCATTTCAGACAGACTGGAGTGGGGAGGGGGGGGGGGGGGTTAAAGGACATAATTCAGTCTGTTTGCCACTCAAACATCACAACTTGGAAACAATTATCACAGACAATATCACTGACAAGTTTGTTGACAACAGTGTCATCAAGTGATGTCATTAGTGATCATCAATTGCGCTCTCTCTCTCTCCCTCTCTCTCTCTGTGCGCCTGTGTGTTCTTCAAAGTCTAATCACTGACACTATCAAGTAATTTTAGACAAACGCATGCGCGCGTGCATGTGTGTGTGTGTGTGTGTGTTGGGTAAAATTTGAAAAAATGGCATTGCCGTCCTAGACGGAGGACTAGCACCCATGTATATAAAATAAGCATTATAAACAATGTTAATACATTCCCTTCTGCAAACATTATTGATGATGAAATCAAAATGAATCCTTTTCCTATCACTGAATCAGCAAAGAAAAAAAGCTACGCTTTTAGGCAATCACTTGCACACAGACATGCACACACACACGCATCACAAATGCATGCACACCACTTGTAAGCAATCACACACACACACACACACACACACACACACACACACTCACTCACTCACCACACACACACTCACTCACCACACACACTCACTCACACACCACACACTAACTCACACACACCACACACACACACCACTCACACACCACACACATCAGGAATGCATGCACAACACAATACGACATTTAATCATGTGTGTGAAGAAAGAGAGAGAGAGAGAGAGAGAGAGAGAGAGAGAGAGAGAGAGACAGAGAGAGAGACAGAGAGAGAGAGAGAGAGAGAGAGAGAGAGAGAGAGAGAGAGAGAGAGAAGGTACATACCTGTTTGAAATTGGTCTGACGAGTCCTTTTCCTTTTTGGCCGCAGAGATGTTCCTGGATGTCCTGAAACAGCTGACTTGCCTTGGGAGATTGTTCAATGTCATAATACATGTCCAATGATAAATCTTGCAAGGGAAGGAACTTATCGAACTCCTTGAACATGCCACTTGTGCTTGTGTGAATCACATGGATATTTTCACCACCAATGTCAAGGAGATACTCATTTCCAGTCTTTTTGCTTTTGATCAAAGCCTCTACTCCACCCTTTTTGCCTCTCATTGTATTACAATTGACCATCAAGCACGAAACAACTTGAGACCAGTCGACTTTTCTTTCTGATAGAATGCCAGACACTGCATTGAAGATATTTTCTGCTGTTTGCAACATTTACTTCTCTTGACCCTAAGTGTTCTGCTACAACTTTTCCCAGTTCCACATCATAATACTGAACAAGCACGTTCACAATCTTGTCATTATTGCTATTTGTAGCCTCGTCAATATTTAAAGAAAAGTGTCTGTCTGACAGCTTTGCACTCAGTTCCTTCTTCATAGCATGTGCTACTCCATGTACAGTGGTGTAAGTTGTGCTACCACGAGAAAGAGAGAGAGAACCAAGTGCTTTGTCATCACTAGCTAACCTCTTAGCAAGCTCAACAAGATCTCCCCCCAAAGAAAAGGGCAGACAATGTTCGGCAATAAATGCACAAACAACTGCTTTCAGTTCTGCTTTCCTGTCTCCCATACCGTCTTGCGTAACGGTAGTTGTGGAAGCTCCATCAAGCTTTGTAGACTGGCGGACAGACTTCAAATTGCGCCGATGATCCACATCTTCTGCATGAGAAAGCAAGGCTTTTTTCCCACTTGAGCCATAGAGTAATGTTTTGTTGCATGGCACGCAAAAACAAACTTCCGGCGACTCGACCTTTTCACACCAATCGCCATGACATACCCCATCGCTGTTCCGATCTTGCAACCAATCCCACCTCCACTTGTTTTTCACACCTTTCTCAACTGTAGAAATATCTGCCCCCGGCGGTAACACCTTCATGTTGTTTGGTTTTTGTACTCTTGTTTTTGAAAGACACAAAGGCACACAAACTAGCTGACAAAGTTGCTTGTGACAAGTTGTCATTTGCACCAAGAGCTGCATGCTGCTACCCGAAGTGAAAAACCTCGTTTTTTACAATACAACCAAGGAACGTCACTGTCGGAGGTCAAATAATCTCCCTTGCAACGATCCTATTATCGTCTGCTATTAAAATCTCTTTGTCCCTGCTTTTCCAGTCCGGAAATGACTTTCCAAACAAACTCAAAAACCGGAGATTATTTTTTTCAGCAATCGTAAAACCGGATTTCCGGAACATTCCGGAAAATTAGCACCCCTGCAAAAGGCTTCGAATGGCGCGCACAGATGTGATGGCGCGTCGTGTTGGCCCACAGCACCACATTGACCAATCGCAAGTTCCGAACCATCTGTGGTTTCGGCTTGAGTCAAGGGAAGTTACTCTGTGGTCTCGGAAAGGTCTAGCAGTCGACAATTTTTCGAGTCTGGAATTTGCGTAGTTTTTCAATTTTCTTTTCCATAATTTCGCACGGAAAATCGTACCTCCGTAATGGGGGGTTAATTTCCGTAGATTACGGACGATTACGGAAGGGTAGGCAGGTCTGCTTAACCCTTTGTATTGCAGATTCCTGAATCCACAGAGGACAATTCCGTGAAGAGGAGGGATGGTCGCCACCGCAGTTTGCACAATGTGCCGGATCTTTACACGGCCCATCATGGGTTGCCTTGCAGCAAATACCACACACCTCCTGCCCAGAACACGGTCTCTGACATGGCCAAACTTCTGGCATCGGAAGCACCTCAACGGGGACGGAACGTACAACTGAACCCGGACAATCAGGTAGCCGACCTTGATGACCGGAGGCAGCACAGGGTTGCAGAAGGTCAGAAAGAGGGTGTTGGTGGCCACTCTCTCTGCACCTTTCTTGACTGTCACCCTGCGCACCTCCGTCACACCCTGGGACGCCAGTTCCGTTTTTATTTCTGCCTCTGAGACACCCGCTAGATCTCTGCAGCGAATCACACCTTTGGATGAATTTAACTGTTTATGGGGAGTCACCCTGATCTCCCTATCCACTAGTTTTATTGCTTTCAACAGCTGTTCAGATTGTTTCTGTGATCGACATTGAACAAGAAACGAACCATTCCTCAACCTTTTTATGGACCTAGGTTCACCTGCTATACCATGAAAGCCCTTTTGGACAGCAAAAGGGCTCAGAGCTGAAAGGGGTCTTTCCTGCTCTGTCCCTTCCACCACGAGCCAGGAAGCCCTGAAACCTGTCCTCTGTCTTACCTCACTGTCAGAATCACTGTCTGTTTCAAATTCCCCTGAAATAGGGGAGACTGCCTTCCTCTTCCTTTTGGGGGGGGGGGGGGGGGGTAGTTTTTTGAAGAAGTCATATTTAATTTATTGGAATTCATCCCTCCCTTACCCACCCACCTTGGAGTCCAACTAAGGGGCCAGGGCCAAGAAACCAATGTCTTGACCCCTTCCAGGCTTCGGGAGAGACATACGACAAACAGAAGCCACCAACCCAATCCCCCCTGATCATGCTCAACTCCCGGGAACAGAGAGCTGAGCACTGCAGGGGTTTACTTGGCCAGTAGGGGGACTGTCTGTCTTGACCCAGCCCAAGAAGGGGAGCCGATTAGTACACCCGGGCCAAAGTGTACTCCCTGTCTAGGAGAGGTCCGAGCCAAAGTGATGTGTTGAGAGCGCTGGCCCTCTCAATCACCAGGATCTCATTCCCCTCTGACACAGGTCGCACCGCACGGCAAACACGGCGGATCTTAAGGAGACCACAGAGAGAAAAGGAGTGTGGAAAAGAAGACTTGTAGGGGAGACGAAGATAGAAAAGGGCCAAATAGGAAAGGCAGAAAATAAGAAAAGGAGAAAGGCGGGTTACTCTTAGTCAGGATCCTCACCTTAGCCTATCTGACATGGGAAGCCCTACCAGGGGCATCAATTCCTTACCACGTTATGCTTAGGCCAGGCAGCATCACAACTTCACAGGCCTAGAAGCAGTTGGAAAAAAAAACAGCCTATCTTAAAGTATTGATGCCCCCGCCAGCAAAGCCTAAGGGATCACTGGACCACACAAGCCCTCCGACCACGACAAGGTTGCAACCCCCGGAGGGGAGTCACTGGGTCATGGAAGACCCAGGAAGCATGGTAAAGGTTAATTAATCTTGCTTTCTCTGTCTGTCTGTCTCTCACACACACACACACACTCTCTCTCTTTCTCTCTCTGTGTCTCTCTTTCTCTCTGCAGATTCAAATCTTGCAATTGCCCTATGCACCTTAAAAACAACAAAAAAAACCTGAATCAGGAAATGTCTAATGTTTAATGTTTAACTCTTTACTGCATTAGCATATCAATTTTGACTGCACACTTCCGACAATGCTGTTCACCCACAACTGATTGTTTAAGTAGGCTTTACAGTACTATGTGTTCTTAACGTATTTATTCCTCTTCAGATGATGTGGCCCTTTGCGGTCGGCTGGGCTATAAGCAACATTATCTTATCTCCTCTTCAGATGATGCAGATTGTACAAGACTTGCTCTCCTACCAGCTGACCTAGTGCTATGGCTAACATCACAGATTCCTGGCTGGGAGATTGTGGGTTTGATTTCCCTCAGCCATTTATATTTTGTGGGATTTTTCTCCTCATCATTGGCTCCTGCAAACAGTTGAGTTTGCTATAGGTTCAACTGGGAGGACTTGAACTGCACAGTCAAGTTTCCATCCGTTACAAACTGACCATCCGGTACAAATTGACCATCTGGTACAAACTGACCATCCAGTACAAACTGACCATCGGTACAAATTGACCATCTGGTACAAACTGACCATCCAGTACAAATGCGTGACATGTGCGGGCAGAGGACATGCCCCTATTTAAGAGCAAACACTTGCTTCATGTTGTCTGTTTTTTTTGCATCGTTTTGATTTGTGTTCTAGTTTCATTTTGGTTCTCTTAACTCAGAAGAGCTTTTAATGAAATTGTGAACAGTTTTACACGTGGTGTGACACCAATTTCCTTGATCTTAATGTCCAGAAACAAAGGAGCTGATCCATTGACTTCCGAAGAAATGCTGATCCTATTCCAGATTTACTGATCTCAGGTAGCAAGGTTGAAAGGGTGACTGAATATAAGTACTTAGGCTCTGTTATCGATGACAAACTTACATTCACTTCTATTCTCTCTCTGTGTATAAAAATGTCAGTCAAGAGTGTATTGCTTACAGAAATTGAGATCCTTGGAGTGTGAACTGTAACGTTTTTAAAAGCATTCTACAGAAGCAATATTGAATCTGTGATCACTTTTTCATTTTTAGTGTGGTATGTTGGATTAAATGTGAAAAACAAATGCTTGCTGGAAAAGATACGTAAAATGTGTGGTAAGATTATTGGTGTTAAGCAACAAGTTTAGGAGAAATGTTTGAAATAAGAGTGCCTAAGAAAGCTCAGAAGATTGTATGTGACGAAACCCATCCTCTGTTCCCTTTTATGAAAAGATGCCTTCAGATAGACGATTTCCGGCAATTGAAATGTGAAACCAACCAGACTGAATTGTAGTTCTTGCCTATTTCAATCCGTTCATTGAATAATCACTGACCTGACCATCCTGAGTAAAGTTTAATGCTGTCGTTATAAAGATAGAGGAGAGGGTGAGGGCGAGACTTGGATAGAGAGAGAGGGGTGGGGAGGGGGGGGGGGTGGAGGGGGGGGGGGAGGAGAGATGAGAGTGTAGATGTTTTGGGGAGGGGGAGATAATCAAGTGACAATGATTTTAAAATTACCTCAGTTCTCATCCCGTGTAGATTGTGTGTGTGTGTGTGTGTGTGTGTGGTGTGTGTGTGTGTGTGTGTGTGTGTGTGTGTGTGCCCCTTTTTTTACGGTTTATTTTAGCGTACAGCTGTTTTTATTAAATTGACTGGAGTAAAATGGAGTGTATGTAGGGTAGAGTTATTGACTAGTTTTATGTGAAAATAAGCCTTACTTTATTTATATTGTTTTTAAATTTGTGGGCATGTGCAAGTGCGAGTGCATTTGCACATTTTATATTATTCAATGTTGTGTACTCATATGTCATGTGTTTATGTGCTCCCACCACAACACAAAGTTCTTATGAAAGAAAATAAAGTGTCTTGAATTGAATTGAATTGAATTGAATTTTGGTTTTCCGTCCATCACCCACTTGTCTTGTTCGTTCATAATTTTTGTCTGTGTGCATGATATTCCAACATTTTGTTTTTTCATTTTCAATATGTAGCTAACACAATTAGGTCAAATATATGATTTCTTCTGCGTAGACCAAGTTTGGAACACATGCCTGTGCTATACTTAAAAGATTTAAGAGGTTGGGAGAAAGGGGTGAAAGATAGGTAGGCAGGGAGGAGGCACAGAGAGAGAGAGAGAGAGAGAGAGGGAGAGAGGATGAGAGAGGAGAGAGAGAGAGAGAGAGAATACGTCTTACTATAAATGAACAGTTTCGTGACATACAATGGTGAAAGCTACCATCACCAAACAATTAACTTGGCCTATTCACGGACAGAACTTTCAAACCTAATGCGCCGACCGACAAACGGTGGTACACAAATTGATCGAAGAATGGCCCGACATCAAAGGAAGGCGCACGTCATCGGACAGTCTGGTGTGTGTGTGTGTGTGTGTGTGTGTGTGTGTGTGTGTGTGGTGTGTGTGTGTGTGTGTGTGTGTGCACGCACGCGCGTGCGTGCGTGCTGCTGCGTGGTCTGGGTGTGTGTGAAGGCAGTGACAATGTGTGTGTGTGTGTGTGTGTGTGTGTGTGTGTGTGTGTGTGTGTGTGTGTAGGTAGTGACACACATGAGTAGCTACTAATAATAAACCCACACACGCCCACACACACCAATCCACACGTCCCCCACACACACAACCATCACACCCCCCACCAACACCCCCCCCCCCCCCCATACACACACACACACACACAGATGTGCATATCATCAAGACCTGAACGATTCATTTTCAAGGGAGGACATTTGTTCCACAAAGTTAAAAAATATGTGACTTCTCCCACACTGGCTCCATGTCTGATGGACTTTTGTCATTAGTTAGGGACTTACTGTGTGGTGTCCTGCATACGTTGGATCAGAACAGGCACCAGTGAACACCACCAAGTGACTCAGCACCAGTGAACACCACCAAAGTGACTCAGCACCAGTGAACACCACCAAAGATGACTCAGCACCAGTGAACTCCACCAAACTGACTCAGCACCAGTGAACACCACCAAAGTGACTCAGCACCAGTGCTGTGTTATCCTCTGGTGGAAATGTCTCATGAAAAACTCGATACTGACACTCCCTGTGGAATGCCAGTGCTGGGGGAGGAGGGGGGGGGGGGGGGCAGGTCGGGCGGGCAACAGGACGACCTAAGCCGTCTGTGGATGGGGAGCAGGAATGAGCATCATGGGGTAATGCCACGGGAGTGGCCAAAGATGGCACACACAAAAAAAATGTCCTGAAGAGATTATATCCTAATCAACAGTGCTGGTGGTCTATGACACATGTACACACTTGCAACTGTATTCAATTCTCGCATTTTTAAGTATGGGTTTCCATGGCTTTATCATAAAAAGAGTATGGTTCAAATGATGGAACTATTTATTTCTTTAACCTTGGATACATTAAAATTAGCTGATACATAGCTCTTAAGGTTCTTGACGGATACCCCAAATTTACACAGAAAATTCTCAATAAATCAAAATATATCATGATTTCATTATCTCTGGGTCCCAGCCAGACCAAAAGATGTGAAGATTAAAGTTATAAATGGAAGTGCAATCTCTTCACATTATTTTATCAAAAATATGTAAAGTTTGCGAACAACTGTTGGTCACCTGGATTTCACCTATTGTATGTCTTCGCTACATGTGTGTGCTAAAAACACACACACACACACACACACACACACACACACACACACACAACACACACACACACTTTCCTTTCAGTATCAGTCAGTCCAGTACATCAGCAGATATTCCGACCAAACCATTTTCATAGTATGAGCATTTTATGTAAAGTTTTAAAAGCCTAGCTCCTGAGGAATGTGCCAACAGTTGTCAAACATGTGCATATACACTTACACTCAACACACAAACACACATCATGCTAAAAAAAAACGACATAAAAATATTGCCCAGTAAACAACCAACAAGTGCAACTATATTCTTCAGACTTTCAATGTGTACTCAACAGACTAAAATGCTTTTTCATTCTAACCAGCATTGGCCATCATGTGTATTATCAACTAAAGTATACTAGTCCATGCAAAAGTCTTCAATCAAGAACACAGTAAAGATCACTGTATTATTTCCTGATTTCAAGTCAATGTTAGAACTATCACTTATATCATATGACATTCATCTCTTGAGCAGAACATGTTAACAGTTATCCTACTGCACACATTGCATAAAACCAATTTCAGATGAATTTGTACTGGTGTGTGTGTGTGTGGTGTGTGTGTGTGTGTGTGTGTGTTCCACGTTTTCTGCCTTTATTTAAGTCCTAGTGTACACAGCATTGTTTCATTGTTGTATTTTGTTTGCATGTCATCTGGATATGGAAAAAAATCATTGCTTATGGCACAGTTCTTTTGCACCCAACAGATGCACTTGACTTTTGACAATAAGGATCCTCTTGTATTTCTCCCAGAGGCCTCCCTGTACAATTGTTTGGATGCACACAACAGATACATGATTTCTGACCAATATGGATAATCTTGAGTCCTTTCAAGTAACCTGTCACCCTAAAAGTCTTACTGTGCTGATGGATCATCCGTGTCTAACCAGGTGATATACTAAATGTCTCACTGCATACCATCACACGCAAAGAATGTCTAACCGGTTCCATCATCTGATGTCTTTTCAAGTTAAATGACATGTAAAAGGCTTTAACTCTTGCCAGTTCAGACATTTGGTGCTAGACTTTCAGCAGAACTCTGTCATGGTTGTTTATGATTATTAACTGAAAGTAACCGAGTATGCAAATTATATCAATGTATTAAAGGCATGTAAATGTCTTTTGATATCTAATGATTAGAAATAAGCAGAATCACTTTGCAAAAAAAATAAGAAGTAATTTTTGAAACAGTAACAATGGAAAAATACTGGTAGTGTGGCATAAATATACACATATGAAAACCAGAGGAGTCAACTGGTAAGAGTTAATGAATGCACAGAACACAGCAAAATCAATTTTCAACCAGCACTAACTATCTGCATTATCTTAGTAATTTGCCAGTGTATAAATCTTTCAGCATAATTTATTCACTGGATTGCATCATCTTTTGTTTCTACAAGGAACTTGTTTGTGTAGTCTTATTGCACACAACATGCTCAAATGATTTCTGTTTAGTAAAGATTTTGCGACCCTTTAGGTTATCTACAAGCGTAAAACTCTTACTGCACACATCGCATGCAAATGATTTCTGTCCACGTTGAATGATCTTGTGAATTCTCTTTAGAGTATCTGCCAGTGTAAAAGTCTTACTGCACACATCACATGAAAATAATTTCTCACCAGAATGGATCATTTTGTGTTTCTTCAGGTGACTTTCCTCTCTAAAATTTTTACTATACACATCACATGAAAATTTCTTACCAGATCATCTTGTATTTCTTCAGGTGACATGCCTGTGTAAAGATCTTACAGCACACATCTCATGCTAATGGTTTCTGACATGTGTGGATCATCTTGTGTGCCTTCAGACCACTTGCCTGTGTAAATCTCTTACTGCACACAACACATGCAAATCATTTCTGACCAGTATGGATCATCTTGTGTGTCTTCAAATTACATGCATCTGTACAACTGTTACTGCACACATCACATGAAAATAATTCTCACCAGTATGGATCATCTTGTGTGTTTCAGAGTATGTGTGCGTGTAAAACTCTTACTGCACACATCACATGAAAATATTTTCTCACCAGTATGGATCATCTTGAGTGTCTTCAGAGTATGTGCGCATGTAAAACTCTTACTGCACACACCCACATTAAAATAACTCCTCACCAGTATGGATTATCTGGTGTGACTTCACGTTACTTGCCTGTGTCTTACTGTACACATCACATGCAAATGATTTCTGACCTGTATGGATCATCTTGTGTCTCTTCAGACTACAATACTTTGTAAAAGTCTTACTGCACACATCACATGAAATGGTTACTGACCAATATGGATCATCTTGTGTTTCTTCAGGTCACTTGCCTGTGTAAAAGTCTTACTACACACATCACATGAAAATGGTTACTGACCAGTATGGATCATCTTGTGTTTCTTCAGGTCACCTGCCTGTGTAAAAGTCTTACTACACACATCACATGAAAATGGTTACTGACCACTATGGATCATCTTGTGTTTCTTCAGGTCACCTGCCTGTGTAAAAGTCTTACTACACACATCACACAAAAATGATTTCTGACCACTATGGATCATCTTGTGTGTCTTCAGTTGACCTGCCTCTGCAAAAGTCTTAGATCACACGAAAATGGTTTTGACCACTGTGGATCATCTTGTGCGACTTCAGCTGACCTGCCTCTGTAAAGTCTTACTGCGCACATCACATGAAAAGAGTTTCCGACCACTATGGATCATCTTGTGTCTCTTCAGGTCATCTGCCCATGTAAATATCTTTCTGCACATATCACATGAAAATAATTTCTAACCAGTATGGATCATCATGTGTCTCTTCAGATTACCTGCCTGTGTAAAAAGTCTTACTGCACACATCACATGAAAATAATTTCTCACCATTGTGGATCATCTTGTGTCTCTTCAGACAATTTCCCCATGTAAATCTCTTACAGCACACATTACATGAAATAATTTCTGACCAGTATGGATAATCTTGTGTGTCTTCAGGTCACTTGCCTGTGTAAAAGTCTTACTGCACACATCACATGAAAATGGTTTCTGGCCACTATGGATCATCTTGTGTTTCTTCAGGTCACCTGCCTGTGTAAAAGTCTTACTGCACACATCACATGAAGATTTCTGACCAGTATGGATCATCTTGTGTCTTTTCAGGGCACCTGGCTATGTAAAAAGTCTTATTGCACACATCACCTGAAAATGGTTTCTGATTATCAGTGTGGATTATCTTGTGAATCTTCAGGCTTATATTCATGGACAACCCGCTGTTGACCTCCGGTTAGTTTTACCTCCGGCGGGTACAAACCGGCGGTTAAACTGGACCCGCTGGTTAGAATGCATTGCCATTCGTGGACCGCGGTCTGCCGTCGGTTAGTTACCCGGCCGACAATTTTTAGACTGACAGGGATTCCCCGTAATCTCGCTCTCAGCGCATGCGTATGCTACCTATTTCCTGCATTTCCGAAGTAAACAACGATTCGAAGACTGAGAGTAAGTTCTGTGAAAAATGGACAAATCTAAAGAGAGACCATCGGAATGGAACGGCAGGCCGTATGAAAACGGGCAGTGGGGCAGTGCCTTCTAAACCCACAGACGAGCTGATCGACATGATTGTTGGTGGTGACAGTGACCTGATCCAAGGTATCAGAGGTGAGTCAAACATGATGAGAATACTTGAAAAGCCTGCAGTAAAAGCTGTGTGTATCACTGTATTACATGTGCATGCAGCATGTTACTGTGTGTGTGCCACTGTGTGTGAGGGAGAAAGAGCGTGTGTTGTGTGCATGCACGTACAAACATCCAAAGTGTAGATGTTCGTGTGCGTGATCATACATAGCCCAATTGCACACAGTGCATATATCATGTATGTGGTTTGGAGTTATTCCCAAGCAATATTGTAAGGCACTTAGCAAGTGTAATGCATGAGTGTGGAAGTGTATGTCTGTGGGAGTGGGGGGGTAGGTGACCGAGTTAATGTGTGTTTAAGTGTCATGCAGTGAGTCATGTAAATGGAATTTTTTATATTTTTTTTTATTGCAATTGGTTGTCTTGAAGGGATGTGTGTGTGTGTGTGTGTGTGTGTGTGTGTGTGTGTGTGTGTGTGTGTGTGTGGGGTGTGGGGTGGTGCGTTGCGTGCGTGTTGTGTGTTGTGTGTGTGTGTGGTGTGTGTGTGCGTGTGTGTCTTTAACAAGTGTGATGAATTTGTAGGTATGTACATAAGGAACTGTTCTAGGTAGACTTGGAACAGGATAGCATTTTGAGTTCGCTCATTATTGTACTTTCAGTCATTGTAAAGCAATTTCTAATGTTGGAAAGTACTGTTATTTTAATATTATAACACTATAACAATGATGATGATATTTTAAATAAAAACCTCCCACAGTCCCCGAGCTGTTTTCTACCTGACCAACAGAAAATAAATATGTGTGAGAAATTTGTAGAATATTGTAACTTTCTATAATTTGAAAAAAATACTTATTCACTCAAGCAACTAATTAGGGATGTTTGTAGATGATGATATTTTGTACCTTTGCTTGACTTGTAATGTTTTATCAATATGAAATATACCTTTTTCAGGTGGTGGTCATGACACATTCCGACAGCAGCATCTACCAGCCAGCACTTGCAGTGAGCTTGGTAATTTCAATTTTAGATTCCTGATATACCCAACCCAAGTTTCTTTGTTTGTCTCGCATGCATGCATGAATGTGTGTGTGTATGTGGGGTGTGTGTGTGTGTGTGAGTGTGTGTGTTTGCTCTGTGTGTAGTGTGTGTGAGTGTATAGTTTTGCTGATAGTGAAGTATAAATTAGCCGTTGGCTAATGAGATGTATATTTAATTTCTTTAGTTGTTTTGCATACATTGCATGTAATTATATATCTCTCAAATGAAACAAACTCCAAATGCAGCTTTTCTTCTACATTAAGCTCATCTAACCTGAAGATCACCTAAGACATGTAATGCAATGTTTACTATAATTGCGATTCACAGAAAATTTCTTTTAGAAAGTGACGCTGATGTTACAAAATACTCAACAGTGCATTAAGTTGTCATGTTTTGATAAACTGAACATTTCTATGCTGGATCCACACTTAATGTGTACTGTCTGCATAAGTTGTTAAACGTGTTAGGTAGTCTGTTTTCAACTCCGATTATAAACCTTGAGCTTATGTCATGTGAATCGATTTTGGGGCACTAGAAATGTACAAACATTTGTAACTTAGCTTTCCTGTTGTTTGAGAAAAAGATTGAAAAGCTAATCATGTTTCTTCTTTCAGAAAGCTTGCACCACAAAAATATACAATATACATGTAGATTCTAGTACAACAATTAGATGATGACAGATTATTGTACAACAATCTGATGGCTATTATGACATGGATTACTGTACAACAATCTGATGGCTGTTATGACATGTAATACAGTATATCTTGTGATGCATTCATTTTGAGTGGATACATTCCCTCTGTGAACATTTTCAAAACTGTATGAAATGGTTTTAATAGCAAACAAAATGTTCATGTATATACAGGACACTGGCCACATGGATAAAATATTTCCTGGGGATGTTATGTGATCACAGGATTAGAAATTGCCATGAACTAGTCACTACCTCCCAATGACAGTGAGGGTTTTCTGACACTGATATCATTCTCTTGCAGCTCAAATGAACAGCCAGCCAACATAATAAGGAATGTGATCTAAATGCAACTATGCCTGTGGACTCAGACATCCTAATCCTAGAAGGTAAATCATATCAGCAAAATTAAGAAAAATATTCTGAAAATGAAAGAAAAAATTTGTCTGAACAAAGGGAATTTTCTCTCTCTCCTCTCTCCCCTCACACACACACACACACACACACACACACACCAAGACCAAAACCAAAAAAGGTGCAAAAATTGAAGCCACATAACACCTAACAGATAATGGCAATATTTCAGTTATTTTAACCTTTCTCAAACCACACTTGGCCAGTTGACAGACAAAGAAAAGGGGAGTCTCAGCCTAACATCTAAAACGGATGCACAACATGTCCAAGGTCAAATGAGAACTTCACCTTGACACTGAAAATATGATTCTGCAGCATGGAGGTCTTTTTCCAAATTGTGTCAAGTATGATCCATGTGACTAAAATAGCATTTGCTACCTAACAGCAAAAACTAAGCACTGTGTACTTATGCAAGTCTTGTTGTCTTTATGCATTTTGTTTGTTTGGTATTTCAGGATGGTGTTGTCATATAACATATTTGGAAATCAGTCTCAGTAATATATTTTATCTAGTGAAATTGAAACAAAAATCATAGTGAAATTGACCCAAAAATGTTAATGTTTTCTGAAAAAATGGTAGTGAAATTGAAAAAAAATCATAGAGACATTGAAGCAAGCAAAGGTGGCAAGATTATGTTAACAAAAAAATCTGGGAACTGAAGAGCCCAAACCCCCTCCACAGAAACTGATTAGTTTTCATTCCCTCCTTCCTCTCCTTGCCCCCAATAACATTGAAGCTGTTTCTAGATTACCTCTCTCTCTTTCTGTTTTTGATATTGACTGAAAAGGTAAAACTTTCTCTCTGTGTATGTGTGATTGTGCTGAGGGGGAAAAGTCCACTTAGTTGTGTGCATATGTTACTGTATTCATGTGTGTGTGTGTGTGTGTGTGTGTGTGTGTGTGTGTGTGGTGTGTGTGTGTGAAAAATTTGTTCTTGGTTTTGTTTCAGTTTTTGTATGGTCAAAACACTGCTATTACTGAAGACAATGTTAAATGGTGGGGCCTAAGAGGGCAGCCACTTGAAAGTCAACATGAAATGAAGGTTGTTAATGCCATGTATTTTGATAGGTGTGTTAATAATGTCTTAAATTTATCGTTGGTGTAAAACAATGTTGTTTTGCTCATGACTGTTTTTTGTGAGGTTAAGATATAGGCCAATTATTGCAGCGAGTAGTGCATGCATGCAAGTGTCCTTTTTTTCCTTCAGCATTTTTTCTTCATTCATTTTGCAATGTTGATGCCAAATTGATTTGTTTTTGGTGTATATATATACACATATGTTGAACACCATTTGTCTAATAAACATTCAACTGAGAACTGTTTGTGTGTATTTCATGTGGTTTTCACTGAAACATTCTCTTTGTCTTTTGTTTTTACTGTTTTACTCAAAGCAATGTTCAGGTTTTTACATTCATGACAACATGAACTTATCTAGTTTACAGATAACTTATTGTTTGCACTCTACATTACATTATTGACCACCTTGTTCATAAATATATTGTAGAATCCAACATGGACACATACATAATAAATACCAACAATAATACCAATTGAACGGGATGCAGTTGACTGGCTGACATGAAGCAGTTCTCCAACTGAGTCTTCAAATGTGCCAGTAGATCTAACACAGAAACGAATGGCTAAGCATACTTGCTGTACCTGGCAACAGTGCTCCCCTTCGATTCAGGTGTTCAGTTTCCACGTTTATTGCGTCTGTGAGACTCAAAATGTGCTCACGACGAAATCTGAACTTAGTGAACAGTTCCGCGTCGTTTAACGAGTCAACTGGATTATTTCTATCGCGAAACACTCGTTCCCGTCGCAAAACACGCCCGTCGGAAATTTTCGCATGTACACGAACGCCGCCATATTTAACTTCTGGTTAGGCAGTGTAACGGCGAGGGCCCCTCTGTTAAAATAACCTCCGGTCAAGACTACCGGTTAGCCGTAACCGATGGCAATGAATGCGCGGTTGTGGGAGCTAACCTCGGGTTAGAGAGTTAACAGGCGGAAGTCGGGTTTAACCTCAGGTTAAGTCTGTTCATGAATATAAGCCCAGGAGACCTGTGTGTGTAAAAGTCTTATGCGACGTTCACACTAGGCTGTAACCACGGTCTAACCAAATGGTTAGATCGCTCTGTAACTGACTGGAACCACGCAATTTTGGTTGCAGTGGGTTCCCATCGGTTAGACGATTTTTCGGGAAGACCCGATTTGTGGTTCGATAGGTGGTTACATGGCCCCCAAAATATGACTCGGAAGATAAAATATTTTCAAGGTTACATCGCTCGATGTGACCAAATACGGTTACAAAGGCATTCACACTAGTCCCCGTCGGTTCCAATGAGTTAGAGCAGGAAAAGGGGCGGAGCCTAATGGTTAGACGCTTTCCATTCACACACGCTGTGTCAAAAATATACAGTTTGTCTCATCGCAGTTAGATTCCTCAATGTAACCACTTGGTTAGACCGTTTGGGTTTTAGCCTAGTGTGAACGTCGCATTACTGCACACATCACAGAAAATGGTTTCTGACCTGTATGGATCCTCTTGTGTCTCTTCAAACTACTTGGCTGTGTAAAAGTCTTACCGCACACATCACATGAAAATAATTTCTCACCAGTATGGATCATCTTGTGTATCTTCAGATAACCTGCCTGTGTAAAACTCTTACTGCACACATCACATGAAAATAATTTCTCACCAGTATGGATCATCTTGTGTGTCTTCAGATTACATGCCAATGTAAAACTCTTACTGCACACATCACATGAAAATGGTTACTCCCCCGGTATGGATCATCCTGTGTGTCTTCAGATTACTTGCATGTCTAAAAGTCTTACTGCACACATCACATGAAAATGGTTTCTGATCTGTATGGATCATCTTGTGTTTCTTCAGGTCACTTGCCTGTGTAAACGTCCTACTGCACACATCACATGAAAATGGTTTCTCACCAGTATGGATCATTTCCCGTGTGTCTTCAGATTACTTGCATGTCTAAAAGTCTTACTGCACACATCACAAGTGAACAGTTTTTTCTTTCTTGGTTCCACCTTCACCTTTCCTACAGATGTTTTCCCGTTGTACTGAACACACTACAAACCATTGGTTTCGGGCTGACCCGATGCTTGAAAAGTGGAAGCCAGGTTTGTCATTTTTCCTGTACAAACAGGTTTTTACTTCAAAATCAATGTCATAATATATTACATCACTACCACCAAAAACTGACCAGTTTCAATACCTCAATTTTTTTTCGGCTCTTACCCAAAAAACACGGGGGAACACCAAGAAAAATGAAAAATAAGCAAGCCATTTTTTCACTCATTGAGTGAATGGACAACTTCAATATACATAAATGACAAATGTTAAATGTGTGCTTGAGTGCTGTTTCGCCCCAGGGTTCACAAAATTTGGATGAAACAAAACTCATACTTTTTCCGACTTTTTCCAGGGCGTTTCTAATTTTTTCCAGCCCCCAATTGGTGTGGGGGCCCCCTCTGTAGGGATTACCATGCTAAATCCAAAAAGCATGTTTAAATGATGCGGGGCATTCAAAACTTCCAAAAAATTTTGTGTGTGTTGTGGGTGGGGGGGCGCGCACAACTAAAAAAGTCACGCCCCGGAGAAGGACGAGAGGAAGAGAGTGTTGTGTCTTGTATGTGAGAAGAAAGAGACGGTGTGTTTTAAAGTGTGAGTGGATGGCGCGGCATGTGTGGGTGTAGGTGTGTGAGAGACAGCAGTTGTTGTGTGTTTTTGTGGGGTCTGTGTGTGTGTGGGTGTGTGGGGTGTGTGTGTGGTGTGTTGTGTTTGTTGGAAAGAAGGTCGGGTCGGGTCGGGTCGGGTTTTAGGACACTGGGGCTCGGGGCCTCTAAACTGTCCTTTCATTTAATTTGGGTTAACATGGCGGGTACTTCAACAATGTCTCTTATTAAATTCCGTATTTAAATTTTGACTTTTTGGATAGAGAAGGAGCGAGGGTTTTAGAGAAGGTGGTTGTGTGTGTGTGTGTGGGACAAGGTTCTACAGACTCCAAAGAAAAAATTTAAAGGAGTTTTCAAGGGTCCTTTTCGTTTAAAAGGTTTCAATACGCGTAAAAATTGAAAAAGAAACGGAAGTTTGATTTTTCGTGTTACTTTTGATGAAAAAAAAATTATTTTAAATTTTTTTTTTGTGCAAGAAAAAAAAAAACTTTGTTTTAAAATAATTTTTTCTAAACCCGGAACAGAGAAAAATAAACGGGTTTCTTTTATTTCTTTTTTTATCGAGTGGGCCCCATACATTAGAACTTAAAAAACTATGACTCTTTGTATTAAATCCCAAAAAACCAAAAAATCAGCAAAAATATTCCTTTTGTAAGAGAAGACAGCTAGCATGGTTGTAAGAGCTGTTGGAAAAAAAAAAAGTAAAAAAAATAAAAATAAAAAAAAAACTATTTTTAAAAAAAAAATTTAAAAACGGCCGAGCGTTAATACCAAGGGAAAAAATTTGTCAAAAGGGAAAATTTCAAATTACCCCGGGAATTTCCTGCCAACCCCGGGCCAAGGAAATCTAAAAAACCGCGTCTTGTGCGTGATTTAATTTTCTGTTTTTATTCCCATTTAAAGTTTTTGTAAGAAACTCAAAGAAAAATTCGACTCACAAAATTTGGGAATCTTTTACAAAACCCCAGGATTTTTTCCGACCCAGGGCCCACAAATAAAAAATTTCCCAAAGACTTTTCCAGCCTGGAAATTTTTTTTTTCTTTTTTCCATACTTTTTCAATTCCGGGACCTGTACAACCCCTGCAGCTCTAAAGCCAGTGATAAATTCAAAACCCCAGTGATTACAGGGGGTTGGGGAAAAAGGAAAGGGAAAGGGGGGGGGGGGGGGGGGGGGGGGGGGGGGGGGGGGGGGGGGGGGGGGGGGGGGGGGGGGGGGGGGGGGGGAGGAAGGGGGGGGAGAGGAGGGGCCACGAAGGGACCCCCCCTTTCCCCCCCTTCCCTTCCCCCCCTCAGCAGAAACTGTTTTCCTTTGTTTTTTAAAACCCTTTTGGTCCCCCCTCTCCGCACAGAAAAAAAAACTTACCTGCAGCATACTTTTTCGGCAAATGGACCAAATTTTACTGTCAAAAAAAAAAACCTCACCACAGGCATCATGCCAGAAAAGTCTTCAGCTTTTTTCATGAGCTCAGGAAGGTTAAGGACTGAACTAAAGGTTGCCATAGCACGTGACTTTAAATTTTTCCTGTGACTTGCCCAACAAATGGGGGGAAGGAGATTTTAGGGGGGGTGGGAGAGGGAGGAAATGTATTTCTGCAATACTTGAACAAAAATGGCTTTCCCCAAAATAGTTTTATAGTATCACCCAAATTTTTCCGGTCCAGAATTTTTGATGCTTTTAGTTACTGTTTTTAAACAAAATCCATAAGATCAAAATCTAATTAGAGTTTTTTTCCCCTATCCCTTTCCAACACACCCCACACACACACCACCCACACACCACACACACAACACACACACACCAGCCCTAGTTCCCATTTTAACCCGTCTTTTATTTTTCATCATTCTGGGGGCTAATCAAATGGCTTCTGATTTTTTCTTTCTGGAATCAGTGCAGGTGATTGTTTTTAAATGAACAGTACAGGATATGTGCCAGCCACGTCCTTTGGGGGGCAAACGGGTAATCAGCCATCCTGTCGTTTTATTCAGCCAATCACCATTTGTTCCTGATTTGGTCCTCCGTGGCTGTGACCAAATCATCTTTTTGTTTAAAAGAAAGCCATGTTTCCCCACACTTTTTCGAACCTCAAAAATTTTACTTTCAGAAATGGGCCCTACGAATGTCAAAACATGCCAAACCCACTTATTTTTTCTGTTAAAGGAAAAAAAAAAGTCAAACCCGACCCAATTTGAAATGCCGCATCTGAAAAGGGAGGGGATGATGGGGGGAAAGGGGGGGGGAAAGGGGGGGAAAAGCAATGAGGGGGGAGGGGTCATTGTTTTTCATCGTTTTATTTTCAATTTGTTTTTTTGTTTGGGGGACTTAAAATTAAGAGGGCCCCATTAAGACAAAAAAATCAACCACCCCGTGGCGAAGTGGTTGCGTCGGGACCCCCGGCTGGGAGGGTGGGTTCGAATCCCATCAGGTTGGGGTTTTTCTCCCCTGACCCCCTTCCCAGGTTGAGTTTGCTGCAAACTCATTTGGGGAAGATTGGGACCAACTGGGATTTCATCCATGAAGGATGCGTTTCTGAGGTGTTGCTCAAATTTCCTGACCAACCTGCGGTCCCTGTTCTCTCAGGCCGGTGACGCCGGTATATATAAAAGGGAAAAGCATAGGGTACCCCCTGTCATGTGTCTCAGACCGAAAGGGAAAACCGTAGCATCATCCAATCACCCTCATCCATCGATCGCAAAAAAAAAAAAAAGCTCATATTCGTGGCCCTTTTATCCCTGCTCTCATGGTGACCTCAATTTGATGTCCTCTCTCGTTTTTTGTGGCCTTAGTTTGGTTTTCCGTCAGGGTACCTACGGGGCGAGTCCAGGGGGGGGGCGTTTGGGGGACAGGGTGGCGCCCTCCGGGGAGAGCTCACCACTGGCTCCGGAAAACCAAAGCAATTTTTGTGTCAGAAAAGGGGGCTCAGTGGGGGTTTTTTCCTGCGTTAGGTACAAACCGCCACTGAACACCACCGAATGACTCAGCAGCAGTGAGTGTCTCCTCGGTGGGTTTTGCCCTTACGACCCTTGAACCATTGATGCTCCCTGTGGAGTCCGGTGCCGGGGCTTGGGGCGGGGCCCGCCCGGGTTTGTGGGGCTGGGGACGGGGTGTCCCTAAATGAGCGGCGGGTTTTTTTCACTCCTTGGAGGTGGCTTTTGAGGTTTTGGGACCCCCAAAAAAAAAAAAAAAAAAAAAAAAAAAAAAAAAAAAAAAAAAAAAAATTTTTTTTAACTTGCCCCCAAATTTATTTTTTCATAATAAAAACTAGGGGCAAAATTTTAAATTTTACTGAAAGGGGGACAGTAGTTTTAAAAACCCCTTTCATCAGCTGCTTGTTTTGCTCCTGTCCTCATCTGTACTTAATCTGGATTCGAATCGATGGTATTACATTGCCGCCATCACCCAGCGTCTGTTGGTGCTTCACTCATGAAGGCTTGCTGTGCCCCCGCATCATTCTTGATGACATCACTCTGATGTTTGATGTGGGACGGGGGTCAGTCTTTGAGACATCCTGTGATGTATGGTGTGATGGGTACAATTTTTTGATGCCATCACTGCTGATGTTTGTGTGAAGGGTTAGTTTGATGAACACAGCTGATGATGAGTGACGGTTCAGTTGTGCACTGCTGGTTTGTTTTGGGTTGGTTGTTTGTGCCATGCTGAGTATGGTGTGTGGTTTTTTGGGCCCCTTGTTGATGTTTGTTGACTGGTTAGTCTTTATGCAACGCGATGTTTTGGAAGGTTCGTTTGTGACCACTCGGACGGTTTAGTGCTTTCATCTTGGCAACCACACGGAGTTTGGGGGGTGTGGTTCTTTGATAATACTCTGATGTTTATTGGCTGGTTCATTTGATCCATCATGTTGAGTGTGTAGGGGTTCAGGTTTTGTGCTCCCTTTATTAAAAAGGGGGTTCAGTTCGAAAATTGATAATGTTTTTTCCTTTCAGTCTTGATGCATGAATGTTTGTACATTTTTGCTTGATGCCAAGTAAAATTAGTTTTTTTTTGGTGGTTAAATTAATGACAAAACAGGTTATTTTTTAAAATTTTTTTAGTTTTTTAGGGTGAATCTTTTTAAAACAACCATTAAAAGGGTCTCTCATTTCACACCTGATGCTTTTGCAAGGTTTATTTTATTTTCAAAATTTCTGAATAAGAATGAAAGGGGCCCCTGAACAAAATCAAGATTAAAATTTGTTCCTTTCGGGGTTTGTCTGTACGGAATTGAAAATCCCTTTCAAAAACCAGGGTGTTTAATCCTTTACCATAAATTGCGTCCTCTTTTTTGTTGGGTGAGGGGGCGTGGGTTTTTTGTTTTTCATACTTTTGGTTGATTTGAATTTTATTTCCAGACCAATCAAAAAGAGAAGTTTGAAAAAAGACAGAGAATTATTGCCTGTAATGATAATAAAAATGTCTTTTTCCCGAACAAAATCATAATACAAAATCATTAAACACCCTTTCCCGAAAAACCAAAGGCCAAATTTACATTTTGTCTTTGTAAAAAAGGGAAAAAAACCCCAAGGGAAAAAAAAAACCCTAAAAAAATGGGATGTATCAGGACCTCTGAAATATCGTATTGTGAAAAAAGACAAAAAAAACCACCAAATCAAATCATTTGCTTCAAGCCCCGCCCAACCCCAAAAGCCTATCGGGCTAAACCCATAGAAAAAGAACAAAGTGACAAATTCAAATGAAAAATAAATTCAACACCCTTTTTCGAACACAAAGCCCCGCAAAAAAAGTGCATTTTACCAAAAAAGTTTAAAAAAAGGTGGAAAATGACCCCCAACAAAAGAAAAAACCAAACTCATAACAACCCCCCCCCCCCCCCCCCCCCCAAAAAAGAAAAAAAACCCAAAAAAAAACAAAAAAAAACCAACACCCCCAAATTTATGATGATGAGATGATTAAATTAAAAAAATAAAAAAATAAAGATAAAAATTACAATGAAAAGATAAAAACCCAAAAAGACTTTTCTTAAGTGCTTTTATTTGTGTCTGAAAAACACTTACAAAGACAAAAAACCAAACCTTGTATCTAATCAGACACAAAACCACTGACATGCATGTCTCCCCACCCCTTTCTGTATATTAATAGACACAAAACCCTGACAGCATGGCCCCCCCCCTTCTGTATATTTGAATCGACACAAAACACACTGAAAAGCATGTTTCCCCCCTTCTGTATATCTGAAAATTGACACAAAAACCTCTAAAGCATGTCTTTGCTCCCCCCCCCTTTTCACTCCCAATTCCCCTCCCCTTTCCCCACCACAAACACGTGATACTTCCCTCTCTTACCCCACCTCCAAAAACCCCCAAGCAAAAAAGCCAGGCTAACCACCAAAATCAATTTTTCCAGTAATTTGTCACAGTAGGCAAAAGGGAGAGTTTCCCACAAATAATTTGAGTTAAATGTAGGGTGAGTGTGTGTGAGTGTTGGTGTGTGTGGTGTGTGGGGTGTGTGTGTGTGTGTGTGTGTGTGTTTTGGGGTGTGAATGTTTGTGTGTGATGTTTTGTGTGTTGTGTGTGTGTTGGTGTGGTGTGTGTGGTGTGGTGTGTAGTGTGTGTGACGTGTGTGTGTGTTGTGTGTTTGTGTTGTGTGTGTGGTGTGTGTGTGTGTGTGGTTTTTTGTTTGGCGAGGTTGTAATCCAAAAACCCGGGTTTATTAAAAAATTAAGGATGAAATTGCCTTGTGTTGCTTCTTAATCATATGTACTTTTTTAATTTTTTAAATAATTTTGAAAAATTCATAAAAATTGATAATTCTTTATATTTTAAAAAATTATTTGGGGTTAAAAATAGCAATGAATTTTATGGTGCATACTTTGTTGTGTGTGTGGTGAAATGTTTCATTTGGGGAAAACGGGAATTTCCTCTTGTTTCTTTTGGTTTGGTTTTCAAGCTGAGGGTTTTGAATTGAACGTTAGTTTGGAAACATTGAAAAAGAAAAACTTTTGTTTGGAAAAGATTGGAAATAAAAAATTTGCGTGTTGAGTCTAAAAACCAAAAAATTTGTGAAATTTTAAAAAGATGAGGTGAAAAATTAAAAATTTCACAAAAAGATTTTTGTATTTATAAAAGGGGAAGTCTAAAATTAAATATTTGTTAATTTCCGAACCAAAATTTCATTTATTAGATTCATTTCAAACATAAAAAAAATTAGAATCAAAAAAAAAAAAAAAAAGGAATTATTAAAAAAAGGGACATGGATTTTGGGGGGGGGGGGCTTTAGGGAGAAAAGTTTTTGGATCTTACGTTCAAATGATTTGGAGTTGGGGGGGGGGGGGGGGGGATTTTTGGGGAGGGGGGAGGGGGGGGGGGGTGGGGGGGGGGGGGGGGGGGGGGGGGGGGGGGGGGGGGGGGGGGGGGGGGGGAAAAGGTGGTTTTGGGGACTGACAGCCACCTAGGGTGGAAAGGTTATAGGGGAGTTGGGGAGGGGGGGGGGGGGTTGGGGGGGGGGGGGGTTTTGGGGTTTTTCATTTCTGACATGCATGAAGGTAAGGGGGGGGGGAATGCAATGGCTGTCCCGGGGGGGAAGGTGGGGGGGGGGAGGGGAGGGGGAACTTTGGGTGTACATTGGGTTATTTTGGGGAAGGGGGGGGGGGTGGGGGGGGGGGGGGGCGGGGTGGGGGGGGGGGGGGGGGGGGGATTGTTGTTTTTGTGTCGATCAGTGGAAGGGGGAAAAGGGGGGTGGTGGGTGATTAAAACAGTTTTGGTTCTGATTCAAAGATGGAAGTGGGGAATTTTGGGGGGGGGGGGGATTATGATTGTTGAGTTGTTAAAAGGGGGGGGGGACTTATTGTGTTTCCCCATTTTAAGATCAATTTGTTATTTTTTTGATACAAATAAGGGGGGGGGGCTTAAAGGGGGGGGGGGGGGGGATGGGGTGTGGCGTGAGGCACTGTGATGGCCCCAACCTGTTACACCCCGGTTTAGTGGGGGGGAGGTTTGGAGGGGAAGACTGTGCCCCCCCGTTATCATTGAGGGGGGGGGCCCTGGCGTGAGAATTGGTATGGGGCCCGTGAACCACCCCTGACATTATCATGGGAAATGGGGGCCGGTGTGTGTTTTGGTGTTGTGCCGGTGTCCCCAAAAATGCATTAGGGGGAGGAGGGTGGGATGGGCTGATCACGTGGGGTGAAGAAAAATCAAATGGGGGGAAGGGTCGCCTTCAGGTGGATGGCAATGTGAATCCCCAAACTGACTAATGGGGGGGGGAGATGGTTGATTTCATTGGTTGAAATTCAAAATGAATTAATTGGGGGGGGGGGGGGGTTTGGTGAGGCCCCAAACCCGACAAAAGTGGGGGCGGGGGGTCACTGCAAATACCTGTTTCTTGCTGTGTGGGCCCCCAAAAACTGACAAAATACCTTGTTTCTTTTACAAACCCCCCCCCCCCCATACAGGGAAATTACCTGGTTTTTGATTTCCCCCATACACTGAAAAACCCGGGGTTTTTTTTGCTGCCCCCCCTCACTGACAAATACCTGGTTTCTTTGGGTGCCCCCAACATGACAAAATACCTGTGTTTCTTGCGCCCCCATAATGACAAATACCTGTTTCTTGCTGTGACCCCCTACACGGGCAATTTTCCTGTTCTTGTGCCCCCCATCAACAAATACCTGTGGTTTCTGGCCCCCAACACTGAAAATACCTGTGTTTCTTGTTCTGTGCCCCCAACCTGACAATACCGTTTCTTTCTGCCCCCCTACCCGACAAAATACCCGTGTTTCTTGTGCCCCCCACTGACAAAAATTGTTTTTCGTCTGCCCCAACACTGAAAATACCCGTGTTTTTAACCCCCCCCCCTACACTGGGAAATACCCGTGTTTTTTGGGGGCCCCCAAAACTGACAAATACCGTGTTTCTTGTGCCCCCATACACGAAATACCTGGTTTTTGCTGCCCCCTACAGACAAAAACCTGTGTTTCTTGCTTTCCCCCCATACACTGACAAATTTTCTTTTTTTTTGTTTTTGCGCCCCCATACACTGACAAATACCGGGGGTTTTTTTGTGGGCCCCCATACACTGACAAATACCTGTTTTTTTTGTGCCCCCATACACGACAAATACCCGTGTTTCTTTTTGTGCTGCCCCCTACATGACAAAACCGTGTTTTTTTGTGCCCCCTTTTCGACAAATCCTGTGTTTTTGTGCCCCCTACACTGCAATCCTGTGTTTTTTCTTTGGGCCCCCAAAACTGACAAAAACCTTTTTCTTCTGGCGCCCCATACACTGACAAAACCTGTTTTTTTGTGTCTGCCCCATACACTGACAATACCTGTGTTTCTTGCTGGCCCCCCTACACTGACAAAAACCTTGTTCTTTTTGCGCCCCATAACTGACAAAAAACCTGTTTTCTTGCTGTGCGCCCCATCACGACAATTTCCCGTGTTTTTTTGTTGGCTGCCCCCCCACTGACAAAATACCCGTTTTCTTGTTGTGCCCCCCATACAAAAAATACCTGGTTTCTTGTTTTTGGGGCCCCCATAACAAAAAAAAGGGGGGAAAAAGAAAAAAGGTTTTTTTTAAACCCTACATGACAAAACCTGGTTTTTTTCCGAAAAAATTGTTTTTTCCCCTACACTGAAAAAATTTTTTTTTGGGCCCCAATGCAACTGGGGAAAACTGACAAACCTGTTGTCAAAAAATAAAATAAATGTCTTTTTGTGGAAACACACAAACTGCTGTTGCTGCCTACAAAAACTTTTATTTCGTTCCCCATAAAAACTACAAAAAAAAATTTCTTGTTGGCCCGCCCCCAAAATGGCAAAACTGGTTTTGTGTGGGTGAATAAATGACAAGACCCTTTTTTTTGATCTGAAAAAGGGCCAGGCCCTACATTTTGCATGGTCCAATCTTAAAACTCCCTAAATATTAAAGTAAAAAACCTGTTGAACCCATCTCGGCAAAATGGGTTGCAAGCTTCTGAAAAAATTTTATAACCTTTAGAAATTAGAATTCAATGACGTCCAAAACATAAATTTAACAACATGGGAAGTTTGGAAGACGGGTGGTGAAACCAACCTACAATTCAATGGAACAACAAAGTTATGTTAGAAAACCCCCTTTAAATTTCAATGTAAAAAATTACAATAGAAAATCTAAAACCCAATCTAAAAAATAATTTTTTCAGACATGGAAGAAGCTGGAGAAACCCCACAAATTCTGGCCCCAACAGTTATTTAAAAAAAAAAAAAAAAAAACTGATTTTAAACAGATTTTAAACAAAAAATTAACAAACGAGTTTGAGAATGGTAAGAAAGTGGAAAGAAAATTTCAAGTTTTGGGATTAACAAAAAAAAAGTTTGAATTCTTTAAAAAAACCATTTTTTTTTCTAGGACTGGAAGTCACCCATAGACGCTGATGAAAGGTGGGTTTGGGGGAAGGAAATAAAGGTAAACTTTGACTGTGTGCTCGTATCCGTCATTAAATTAACATCATCAGGAACTTCCCCTGACTACCGGAAAGGGAAATTTGTGGCACTGACCTGATGGTGGTTTTGGTTTTTCGGAATTGATTTCAGTCTTCACCCCGGGCTACCCGATGACGGGAAGCCAAGTGTCACTAG
This sequence comes from Conus ventricosus, assembly GCA_018398815.1. NCBI lineage: Eukaryota > Metazoa > Mollusca > Gastropoda > Neogastropoda > Conidae > Conus > Conus ventricosus. The sequence continues at coordinate 58,498 of JAFLJL010000149.1, read as the reverse complement.
TTGATGAATCTGAGCACAGTTACATTTTCTTTTTTTTTTAAAAAACACACACCCCCACACACACACACACCACACACACCACCACACACCCCCACGTGCCTGTTAAGATTGTCTAAGATCATGTTAGTGGTTTGCGTTTTAAATTTAAAAAACAACAACCGGCCACAACACATGTTTATTCCCTCTCTCTAAAGATCACCAAAATTAAAAATGCACCACTTTAACTTGGAAATTTACTCCTTTTCACCTTTTCTTGTTAATCTGCGACTAACAAATTTTCCCCACCAATTTTCTTCTTGCTATTGATTGGTTGTTTTTAGTCAACGTCTGGTTTCACTGGACGATTTTTTCATGTACTTTTTTTCGCTTCAATAAAAACTGGCTCGGCTGTCAAAACATCTAGAAAAAAAGCACATGATGAAATTAATAAGTAAATTTCATTTTGCAAATCCAAAAAATGCACTGTTGCAGTCCCCTTTATTCATTTTAGTCATAGTTTTAAACAACAATGAAAAATTTAAAGATCAAGATGAAGAAGGCATCTTTGTAAAAAAAAAAAAAAAAAAATCCAATAATGAACCCAATGCCGATGCACAACTTCCACTGGTGGGTTATTTCAGTTCCTGATCCATTTTGCAGGGTAAATTGGGGCCGCAAGTTGACGTATACGCAACCCCCCCCTGTCACACTGTGGTTTATGGCTTTAACAACTGCTGAATGTTACCAAATGTGTTAAGGACTGCGAAAGCCTTCTATTCTGATCACAGAATCACAGAAATGTATGGCTATAGGCTAATAGCCTTTTGCCCTCATAATCAGTATCCGTTTATGTGCTTTTGGATCACTTTCTCGTGAAAGTCCCAATGGCATAGTGTATAAGTATACATTTATCATCATCTTAATAAAGATCCAACTCAGTGGAAAATACCTGCTCTTTAAACCTTTTGTCAATTTGATTTTTAAATGCGTTTACTGATGGCGCGTTGACAGTGTCATCGGAAAGGTTATTCCACAGATTAATGACACGGTTAGTAAAAAATTTGCGAAACTGGTTAGTTGCAAAATTTAGTTTTGGTTATTTTGAAGTTATGTCCTCGAGTCTTTTCATAGTTAGCAATCTGATGTAAGATTGATTTACGCCAGTAGTTGTATGTTCTATAATACAGTTTTACAACTTCCCAGTTTGAACATCACAGCACGTGTTCAGCAAAACTTCAGGAGTCCATCTTCAATGAACTTCAGCTTCTGCTTGCTTCTCATCTTCTTCTTCTTCTTCTTAATAAAATACTGGTTCACTCAAAAACGAGTAGGTCACCAGCGCGCATGTTAAAAAGTAAAATAAAATAACATAAAACATAAAACAGTGCGACTCAGACTGTTGGCCCCTGGAGCAAATTTGGCAACAAGGGGTCGCACTCGATATTGAAGAAGTTAAAAGCAATGGCCAAACTCAGGCCCAGCCAACAGTAAAACATCTGGGGAAGTAAAAATGGAAAATCGTCAATATGCAGATCTCAAAACTGTCGAATCAATTTGTTTTTTAAATGAGATTGCATTTGTGGTAATCTTGATGGCACCCGGCAGTGAGTTCCACAGCCGTACAGAACTGGGATAAAAAGAATGTAAGTTGCTGTCAATATTTGATGCAGGTTTTGTTTAATATTGCCCGCCCCTCCTGGTGTACTTTTTCATATTTTGTTCAGGGAATTCGTTATTTAGCTCTCCCTTTAAAAGGTTTTTAAGTTTGAAAAAAGTTTCCTCTTCTAAGGGTTTCCATTCTAATTTCCTCTGTTCTTTAGTTTTCCTTTTTTTTGTGTGGTTCCCGTTAGAACCCTGCTGCTCTTTTGAATCTTTCGAGGTTTTCAATGTCCCTTTTGATGGTAAGGACCCAAATGAGGAACCATATTCCCCGTACTGGTTAACCAGTGTTTTGGCAGTCCTTTACCTTTTGGGGGGTCTTGATACCTGTATAAAAAAAGCTAAGATGTTTTTTGTTTTTACTAGTAAATTTTAATGTTCTTTCCTTTTGGGCGACTTTTATAATCAAGCCTAAATATTTTTCGCTTGTTTTTTTAAGATAGTATTATGGTAGAACAATCTGACTGGTTTGGGGAGGTTGTTTTAAAAACGCAACCTTTGCACTTTTCGGGATGAAAACCCTTTTCAAGTCTTTCCATCTTGTAAAGGTTTTGTTTCTTGTGTGGTTAATTCTTGCTTTGATTGTTTATTTACTAAGCTGTCATCTGCAAAAAGCCCTTTATGTTCCGGAGAGAATTTTTATTATGTCTTTATATAAATTAAGAAAAACAATGGCCCCAGAACAGTTCCCTGTGGTTACACCTGACAAGACGGGTTTTACAATGGGATGACGACCCTTCACAACAACTTTCTGCGTTTCCCAACGAGAAATGATCTAGCCCATTTTAGCAAAGGAACCGCCAATCCCAATGTGTTCAAAAATTTAAGCAGCAGGCCCTCATGGTCAACCTTATCAAAGGCTTTAGAAAAGTCTAATTAAAATTGCATCTATTTGCAGTCTGTTTTTAAGACAGTTATTAAATTCATTGAGAGTTGTTATAAGTTGGTCACAAACTCCTTCGCTGTCTAACCATGCTGGGCATTTATTTAAAAAAGTCATATTTGTCAAGAGGGTCCATTTTGCTTATATATTATGTGTTAAAGTAGTTTGCGATATGGATGTAAGGATACAGGTCTATAGTTCTTGCTTTTGTTTTGTCACCCTTTTTGAATAAGGTTAAAATGCTCGCATCTCGCCACTCATCAGTATTACTCCCTGGTCCAGTGAAGCTTGGTAAAGTAGTTGGTATACCTCACTCAATTCATTGGCACATAATTTTAAGAGCTTGCCAGGGATGCCATCGGGACCCGTAGCTTTGTTTTCATTGATGTTGGATCAGTAACTTAAATTCCTGCTTTGTTTTCTTTGATGTTTTGCATTTCAGGGAGTTTTTCATATCCCTTTTTGTTTAACAATAATTTAAAAGGGTTTGGGTTTGGGGAAAACTGAACAAAACTGCTTGTTTAGAAAGTTTGCTTTCCCTTCAGGGTCCTGTATTAGGTTATTCTGGTTGTTTCCAGGTCTGGAATCCCAATGTTGTCTGTCTCTACTCTTAAATGTAAGACCTAATTTCTTGTTTTGATGATCACCTTCTGAAATCATCGAATTAACATTATTGGAGTGAGCAAGCCTACATTCTCTCTGACACCTTCTCTTAATATGGTTTATCCCTAACCATTTAATCTTTCTGATTAGGATGTAGTTTTAAATTTCTTAAAGAAACGATGTTTCCTTCTCAACAAACGTTTAGTTTTTGTATTTAATCCATGGTGGTGGTTCTTGCTTGAAGTTATTTTAGTAGTTATGTTGTATCCATAATAAATTCCAAGTTAGTTTTATACACTCCAAAGGTCACTGACATTTATCTTTAACATATGGGACCTAAAAAAAAGACGACTGAAATCATGGTATCCTTGCGCAATTTTGGTAAATCTGCTTGGTTCCAGAGTCTGATGGTACGTTTAGGGGGTTTTCTTCGAAGGGTTGAAAGTTGCCTCTCTAAGAGTTTTATGTCATGATCACCCGGCCTCCCAATTAATTCCTGATTCCCTAAAGGGGCCTGGCCCAATTGGTAAAAAATATCCAGGAATGCCTTACGAGTTGGTGCTTCAAACTGACTGCACTAACCCAAAAAGTTTTTGGTGGTATCAAAAAACTGGGTATTATTTTTATTGTATTGATTACCAAGTATGGCATCTTCACCCCAATCAATATTGGTAAGTTAAAGTCTCCCCCATCCATAATATTGCCTTCCTATTGGCCAAACAATGTTTAGAAATGTCTCTGCAGATAGACAAACATACATTTTTCATCTGAGTCTGGAGGTTCTGTAAACTGAACCAACAATGACAGGTCTCTTATTCTTAAATTAATCCTACAAAATACTTTTACTATTTTTGCCTTGATTTTTAAAACTCACTGGCTAAGTTCTTCTAATGGCATATAAGACTCCCCCACCTCTTTTTCCAAGTCTGTCCTTTCTATAATTTATTTAATATCAAAATCTCCATTAGAAGTTCACTGCTGGATGTTCCAGTTTCTAGCCAAGTTTCTGTTCCAATTACAACATCAATGTTTTTTTCGGTGACTAAATTACAAATTTTTTCCTTTTTCTTGAAAAGGATTGAAAATTTGACTATGCATTTAAGTTTATCTTTTTCTCTTAATGTTTGGGGTTCAGTTGCACTTTGTGATTGGGGATTTTATCTTTTTAGAATCAGGGGTGGAGCAAATTTAGGACAAAAAATTTCAAGTTTTCTTTTGGGGTCGGTCTGGTGAGATTAGGGTCAAAACGGTTTGCTTTCTGAGCTGCAGTCTTCAATAGAATCTTCAAAAGTCTCGAACTAAAGTTTGGAAGCCCGCAGGTAAAACAAGTCCAAGTATATTGATCACTATTGCATAATGGGTTAGGTAATAAACAACTGGGAACAATCTCACTATTGCATAATGGTTAGGTTTTAAACTATTAAGAGAAGGTGTCAGAGAGAATGTAGGGCTTGCTCCTCCAATTATGTTTTAAATTTGATGATTCGGAAGGTGATCATCAAAACAAGAATTTATGGTCTTACATAAGGAGTAAGAGACAGGACAACATTGGATTCCAGACCCGAGAAACAACCAGGGAAAAACCCACTACAGGACCCTGAAGGGAAAGCAAACTTATAAACAAGCAGTTTTGTTCGTTTTCTCAAATCCCAACCTTTAATTAACGTTAGACTAAAGGATGATGATAAAAATCCCTGAAATGCAAAACTCAAAGTAAACAAAGCGGAGTATTTAAGTTACTGACCAATATCATGAAAACAAAGCTTACTGGTCCCGATTGGCGTTCCCGGCAAGCTCTTAAAATTATGTGCCAATGAAATTTAGCGAGGTATACCCAAATTTCTTTACCAGCTTTACTTTGGACCAGGGAGTTAATACCTGATGAGTGGCGAGATGCGAGCATTGTTCCTTATTCAAAAAGGGTGACAAAAAAAAAGCAGAGAACTATAGACCTGTATCTCTTTTCATCCATAATGATCAGCTAAACTACTTGAAACATAATATATAGTGCATAATGGACCATCTGACAAATATATGATTTTTAAATAACGCCCAGCATGGTTTTAGACAGCGAAGGGTTGTGAGATCAACTTATAAACAACTCTCAATGATTTTAGTAACTGTCTTAACAAACAGAAAGCTATAGATGCAATTTTTTTTAGATTTTTTCTAAAGCCTTTGATAAGGTTGGACCATGAGGGCCTCTGCTTTAAATTGAAAAACATTGGCATTGGCGGGGTTTTTTGCTAAATGGGCTAGATCATTCCCCGTTGGGAGAAAGAAAAAAGTTGTTGTGGAAGGGTCGTCATCCCATTGTAAACCAGTCTTGTCAGGTGTACACAGGGAACTGTTCTGGGGCCCTTGTTTTTCTTAATTTTATAAATGACATAAGTAGAAATCTCTCTCCTGGAACTACTATAGGCTTTTTGCGATGACAGCTTAGTATATAGAACATCAGAAGCAAGAATGATACACGCATTCTACAAGAAGATCTAACGCTTTACAAGGGGAAAGAACTTGGAAATGGAATTTCATCCTCAAAAGTGCCAAGTGTTGCGTATATGTAACAAACGCTCACTAATTAGATCAGATTATTCTATCCATAATACTATTCTTAAAGAAACTAATGCTGCAAAATATTTAGGCGTGATTATAGATAGTCGTCTCAAATGGAAAGAACATTACAATTTAGTATGTAAGAAAGCAAATAACATCTTAGCTTTCTTATACAGGAATATCAATGACTGCCCCCAAAAGGTTTAAAGACGACTGCTACAAAACACTGGTTAGACCAGTACTGGAATATGGTGCTCAGTTTGGGATCCTTACCATCTAAAGGACATTGATAACCTTGAAAAGATTCAGAAGAGAGCAGCACGGTTCGTAACAGGGAACCACATCAGAGAAAAGGGGAATACTAGGAAGAACATGAGGAAATTAGAATGGAAACCCTTAGAAGAGAGAAGAGCTTTTATTTAAACTTAACACCTTTTTCAAAGGCAGAGCTAAAGTAATTGATATTCCAATGGAACAGCTAGTATTGAAATAAAAGTAGCACCAGGAGTGGCGGTCAATGTTATACCATACCTGCATCAAATATTGACAGCAACTTACATTCTTTTTATCCCAGTTCTGTACGGCTGTGGAACTCACTGCCGGGTGCCATCAGATTGCCACAAATGCAATCTCATTCAAAAAACAAATTGATTCGACAGTTTTGAGATCTGCATATTGACGATTTTCTATTTTTACTTCCCCTGATATTTTACTATTACCTGGGCCTGAATTTGGCCATTGCTTTTATCTTCTTGAATATCGAGTGCGACCCCTTGTTGCCAAATTTGCTCCAGGGGCCAACAGTCTGAGTCGCACTGTTTTATGTTATTTTATTTTACTTTTTAACAATGCGCGCTGGTGACCTATTCGTTTTTGAGTGAACCAGTATTTAGGAAGAAGAAGAAGATAATGCTTCATAAACTGCTGAATTCATTAACATACATTTAGTGTGATACCATGTATTGCAGACGTCCACAGGCAACTGCTTTATGTTTCCATGTGACTCTCAAATTGCAAACTCCCCATGGATATTTTACTTTGGTTGACGGACCAGGATTGAGTTCAATGTCTCCCGATTGCAGGATGAGGCTTAAAAGCCATGATTTAATTCCTCTATGTCTAACTCTTTTATTCAAACAATTCCTGATCACTGTACTATTTCTGATGTTAATTGAAATCAGGGGTTCAAATCTGGGCCTAGTAATAGACGTGAGAACAGTACTCGGCACAGGTGCACACAGGAGACTAACATGGTTCAGGTTGGACAAAGTTTTAAAACCTGCAAAAATGGAACTAAAGGCGTCTACGTCTACATCTAAAATTTCAAAATTTAAACTGAGTGCTAGGGATATTGTTGTTCCTGTCACATGTGAAAACAGCAAGGAAAATAGAAACTTTTAACGAAGCCGAGGAACAACTGATGCAGCTATTCGGAGGAGTCAGCCGGCCATTCATTGGCTGAACTTTTGACCCATGAATAAATTATGTCTGCCGTTTGCCGCGTGCCAGATTGCCGAACACCCGACGCCGCCGCGACACTGGACCCTAACGGGAATTATCACTCGATGAAGCTGTGTCCCAGTCTACTCCCGTCTGATCGATGATCTCATCAAAATAAATGGCCGTAGGGAAGCTATGGGGTTGATGCCGAAGGCTGAAGAAACGTAAGCCCGAAGGGCTGAGAGAGTGCTCACACATCACTTTCATAAAAGTCGGCACGGTGGCACGGCGGCAGATGTATAATTTATTCATGGGTCAAAGTTCAGCCAATGAATGGCCGGCTGTAGAACAACACGCCGGTAGAGCCTCCTCGCTGGACATGCGCACCCATTGACGCTCAACAGACAAGACAGAAGAAGACTTTCAATACTTTTTTTTCTCTCTTGCACATCGAGAAGTTAACAACAACAACAACAAAATCCGGAAGGAAAGACAGACTTACATTATGATTTATCCTTCCGTCTCTCTCTGTTTTTTCGGTCGTAATTCTGACCGGAAGACATTAAACCAGTATACAAGGGAAACAACTAGGCTGGAAATTGACCAACTAGGGTTCCAGTCTACAGTCACATATAAAGAACAAACTTTCACACGCTGGGTGGTCTGTTGAGTCCGAAGATTTTTTAATTTACCCCTTCGTTCTTTTCTACTTTTTTTTTTCGTAACGTACTCACAATCATCAGGTTGATTTTTATGGTACTGTATTTAGCTTGACAAATATCATGTGCGACCACTTGTTGCCAAAGTTTTGCTCCAGGGGCCAACAGACTGAGTCCCATTCTCTTTTTTTTAAACATGCGCGCTAGTTACCTACTCATTTTTGAGTGCACCAGCTTTCAAGGAAGAAGGAGAAGAGAAGAGAGAGACAGAGAGAGAGAGAGAGAGGGGGTAATCCAGCCAAGCAAGTCCGTTTAAAAGAACACAAGATGCAAAACATATAGACGTACTCCCAGTTTATCTTGAATAGGCGTGAGATATTCCATAAACAGGAAAAACCATTTTGGGCCATTATAGCCATAAGTAACGGCTATTCTGATAAACATCGGCAATCATCTGTGACCCATAATGAACAAATGTAAGATCCTTGAAAATAGAGAAATGAAGAGTTAAGAAAATCTTCATGTTTTCCAGAATCTTCATGTTTTCCATAAACCCCATGCTTTTCTTTCTTTTTCGACCCCCCCCCCCCCCCCTTTTCTATTCCCCCCCTCCCTCTTTCTCTCTCTCTTTCTCACTCTCTACTCATTCCCGATTACTCCTTCTCTCTCTCTGTGAAGTGTGTGTGTGTGTGTGTGTGTGTGTGTGTGTGTGTGTGTGTGTGTGTGTGTGTGTGTGTGTGTGTGTGTGCGTGTGGTGTGTGTGTGCGTGCATGATGTGTGTGTGTGTGTGTGTGTGCGTGTGTGTGTGTGCGTGTGTGTGCGCGCGCGCACATGTGTGTGTGTGTGTGTGTGTGTGTGTGTGCATGTGCATGTGTGTGTGCGTGAGTGTGTGTGTGTATGCGTGTGTGCATGATGCCTGCATGTGTGTGTGTGTGTGCTGGTGGCCTATGAGTGCATGTATTTTGCCTTGCATGCAGCAGGTGTCAGCATGACCTCAAGGTACCTGATTTTACTGAATAGGAAGTACCTCATTTTACTGAATAGGAATTCACCATGAATATGAAGCTGTTATCATTGTACCTTGACTTGACAAAACTGATTACCAGCAAAATTTTGTTAAAAAAAGATCTGAAGACATTAAAAGGCTCTTGCTTTTATTCTTGTATACATATTTATATCTGTATCCATCTATATACATATATATATGTGATGGTGTGGAGGGGTAAGGGGTGTGCAGGTGAAGACAGGCAGATGGTGAGAAGTGCAGGAACCAAGGGACAACAGCCAGTCAAGAAGACGCAGTGGACGACGTGGAGTTTTTCTTCTTTTATTTCTCTCCCATGGCTAGGAGCTCAAACCAGGAACGCAGCCTGGGAACTCTCTCGCTCTCAGCACTCAGCGCACTGAGTGCGCCCTCCCTCTGCCTCTCACGCCAGTCGCTCACATCATGGAACTCTAGGGGAACTCTCTCTGCCCCATTCTCACACCACGCTCTACTTTTATAACACCGTACCGGACCGCAAAGCCAGCACCACGGTGCCGAAGACGAAACGAGCCTCGCGAGGCCGGAACCAACATAAATTTGTGTTTTCTATCGCGGCTTCAGTGTTGTCTGGCTCGCTGTCCGTTCAGACTATTAACACATATTTACTATCGATGAAAACCTCAGAACACAAGGAATAAAATGCAGTAAGTCACATTTGACAATTTTGTTCCTGTACTTAATCATTGCTGATTAATCTCCCAGAGTGAAGCCACTTTTAACAAGCTTACGTCATATTTTCCTTTATTTCGATGAAAAATACTAAACAGCGTGAAATAGTTTTGTAATGAATAAAAAGCTGGCATCTCGCTCTTTTTATACATATAACTTTCATTTTCCGAGACAGTGTCTAAGTGGAGAATTTCGTTATTAAAAATTACTAGAAAACACAACTGACTTTCCACTTCGCTTGGGCCGTCGGCACCCACTTTTGACACAATTTTCAACTGAAAAATACTCTGTTGAAACGGTCTGTTAAATAATAAATTCTACACATTTTCAGTTGTATTCATAACAGAAATGGAGTCATAAGCAAGATTTCGATCGAGAAGTCCGAAGTTCATGAAACGACAATTCAGATCAAAACTCCGACAGTAAACAAAGAAGGCGACTCGCTAAAGGGACCGGCGCTGTCAGTCATTTCGTATAGTCGCAAGCCTGTGCGGAAAAGATCGTAAGCATGCGATATACGAAATGAGAGCTCATGGACATTACTTTTAACATGCATCTTCAGATTTTTCGGTTTTCCTCTTACTTTTTGTAAAATCAAGAATTATTCAATGTTCATTCGACAGACAATTGAAAATGGCGCCAGGATTGCTCGTGCGAAATACCGGTTTAGAGAAAATATGGGCTTCTCAGCCCAGTACGGTTGTAATGAATCAAATACATTAATTTTTGTGACTTTAGCGACGTACATACAACTATGTAGGTTCTGAGGTATTCATGATTTAAAGAATTTACACAATAAAATAAATGAGATTCGACCAAGGGAGGTAAGGGGAAGAAAACTCTTGAACAAAACTTTTTCACCCACGAAAGGTAACCAAAAAAAAATGTTAGCACCCGGCTACATATTATTATTATAAAAATTATAAATAAATATATAAACATATATATCTACACACACACACACCAACCATTCAGCTGTTTTACCAATCCTTTCTGCAGTGTTTCATTCCCTTAGGGTTTTAGGTTTTTTTTGTTGTTTGCTCCCCTCTCTTTTCCCCCTCTCAGGTTGTTGGTGTGTGTTGTGTGTGTTTTTTGTTGTGTGTTGGTGTTGTGTTTTGGGGTTCCGAGCTGGTGTGTGTGGGTGTGAGGGGTTCACAGTCAATACAAAAAATTAGGACATTTTTTGAACCTGTGTGCATTGTCCGGTGTGCGGTGTGTGTGTAGGTCACGGATTTTAAAACAATCTTTTTCTATGTCTGGGGTATGGTGTGTGTTGTGGCGCGGTGTTTTGTGTGGTGTGTTTGGTACAGCTGCGGCATGCGAAAATGAGACAACAACGACCCCAGATGACTTCAAATTTTGGGTGTTTGCACAGTATTACTAAACTTGTGTGGATTGTGCTTCCCTTTATCTTCAGTTTTAAAAATCTGACTAATTTAAAACCACACCGTTTGATGGGGCAAGTTTTTTTCTGTGGGGGGTCGGGCAAATTTTATCTACTGTAGGGGTCGGGTTAAAAAAAAAACCCCAAAATGCACAATCCTGTATTCTCTCCATGCGTGCTTGGATGAATGAGGTGGATTTGGGAAGAAAATGAAATAAAGGACGGGCAATGGTTGTATTTATCCCCTAAACCCAACTTGAGTCCCTGTGCATCTAAACAAACCAGGTCACAAAAACAATTTCATGCAGTGAGTGGTCATTTTGGGCTTTTTTTTGTTAAACCTGCCACAGAGGCAGCCACACTCCATCTTAAAGGGGTAGATGAATGAATCCACAACTAATTCCAATCTGCAGAGCATCCCAAGCTGACAGAAAAAGGCATTCGTGTCCTTTCCCTTTTTTATACTTTGTCCACATCAGACAGGTGGGCCCTTTTTTAAAACACCATCTAATTTTTTGGCTTGCATTTTTACAGTAATGATTGTTCAACTGCAAACAAGTCAATTTAAAAATGCCCACCACAACTCCCACACTTCAACAAAAGAAACACATTCTTTGTTTGTTCTTAAATAAAAAAAACCCAAAAAAATTCTGACCAAATTAACATAAAAACTGTCCTACACAAGGAGCCCCCACTTAAATTTCTATCAAAGAATACCTGTGATTGTGAGAGGGCATGTTTTTAAAGAAAGACATGGTTATTGACTGAGCGTGAAGGTTGTCAGGTGAAACAAGCATGAGATGAAGATAGCAGACAAACAACAACAAACAGACAGGCAGAGATAAAGAATGAAACGAGTACTTTGGGAATGATTGAGAGAAAAATGAACAGATGAAACTGTGGAAGATCAACTTTCAACACAGTTCCTGACAACTACAACAAACACACAAATGCACACCAATTTTCTTTTGGGTTTTAATACAGAATGTTTTGCATAAAAACAACAAAAAAAAATTTCAAGTTTTAAAATTCAAAGGGAGACTACAAGGGCAGTAAAAAATTCATTTTTGCACCGTGATCTGAAAAAAATTTGCAAAAGATAAAAAAATTTATATACACATTCCATGTTGCAGACGATAATAAATTTCAAAAACCTCATTTTGTTTACACACACATACACCAACGTAAATATAGATGCCAGGGCCACACGCACCACATTGCTCAAGGTGTTCCAAAACAATGCCCCCCAGACACTTTGATAATTCCCAAATCATTTAAAATCGCAAAAAAAAGTCCATTTGAAGAAACATACGACTATGCATGGGGGTGTAAGAGAGGGTTTGAAAAGAAAAGAAAAGAAAAAAAAAAGAGACAAAAACAAAAAAAAAAATATAGTGGAAATTGGGGTTTTTTTTTCCGTTTTTTTTTTTTTTGGAGATGAAGAGCCCAAACTGACCCACAAAAAAAAAAAAAAAAACCCCCCCAAACAATGTCCCCAAAACAGCAAAGGCCTTGGGAACAGACCACTCTCTTTCCTCTCTTATTTTTCCCCAACACCTTTTCATACAGTGACCAATTCCTTCTTGCTCTTTAAAAAAAACAAAAAACTCTAACCCATGAAAAAAACCCAAAAAGCATGAAAGGCAAAAATTTGGAAAGTAGGGATGGGGAAAGGGGATGGGGGGTTTATTTTCCCCAGATGTTTGAAAACCAGAGGAGGGGGGGGCCCACGCACGCTCTTTCCCCACAGTTCACCGTACTACGTGCAACCTTCTTTTGCTTTTTCTGGGGGAAATTTTTTTGTCAAACACATTTTTTTCCTTTTTCAGCTAGACCACTAAATGAAAAAAAAACTTTGGGGGGCTTTTTTTCTGCCGAGGCAGTGAGTTAATCCTATCTAACATGGAAACAAAGCCTGCACCCCAAACCCACACAAAACACACACACACAACAACACCACACACACACCACACACCACACTCTCTCACAGCATGGGGACATAACCCCATCGCCCAATTTCCCATCAAAACACTGGTACAGTGACAGGCATACAAGAGAGACAAAGAGCAGAAGTACTTCACACTAACCCCTAAATTTATGTGTAGGAGCTTTTTTCATGTGCCAATTCAACCTCAGTAAACAAATGAAAAGTATTGATCTGTTTCCAACAAAATAAGTGCAGTGGGCCTTTACAAAGATTCATGACAAGGGAACACATCATATCTCCTTTTTCCTATCTTTGTTTGCAAATGGCCCTAGAACGGTGCAACTTTTACAAACCAAAAATAACACATGCACAACAAAACCCTGTACAGAAACTTTCAGGTTTCCTTATGATAAACTACTAAATTTTTTATGTATGTATGTGTTGTGGTTGGCTTTTTGGGTGTGGGTGTTTTGGGGTTGTGTGTGTGTGTGTGTGTGGGGGTGTGTGGGGGTTTTACACAAAAAAAAAGAAATTCAAAAAGGCAGTTTTGGAAAGGGGTGGGCAGGGGATGGGGGGAGGGAGGGGGTTATCAAAACACACAGACGAGGGGGGAAGAAAAGGGAAGCAACAGGGGACGGCAGGAAGGGGGAAACAGGATGGGAAAGTGGGGCATGGACTGCAAGCAAAAGACGGTGAAAAAGTCAATAACCAAAACCGCAAAAATGAAGAGGGCTGGAGGTGGTGGGGGGGATTTTTTAAGATGGTGGGGGGAAGGGGGGGAACCAGGGTCGCCCCTCACTTCCCTGAACTCCCACATATGTAAACTGCGAGTTGTAAAACACTCCGGATTGACAGTTCATACTGCTGAACCCTTTCACACCAATACAAAACATTTTTTGACAGGAGGTTGGAAATTCACTAGACGTGAACCCACACACTGTGTGCAAGGGTATCAGGAAGCTGGGGTGCACACAAAGTAGTGGACTCACGAGTCCACCAAAAGGGTACAAAGGGCTGGGCAGTCCAGCTGTAACAACCATCATGCACTATTCACACCACAAAAAAGGGGATCAAAGGTGGGCGTCCACTGTCAAGGCAACAAACCCCCATGCACTATTCACACCACAAAGGTTATCAAAGGCTGGGGAGTCCACTGCTGTCAACAATCCCCATCACAGTCACAATCCATCCCTGCACATTTCACCCGCATACTATGAACACGTTTCAAACAAGAGTATGTCCCAGTTCAACAGGAGACCTAAGAAAAGGGAAAAAACCTAAAAATTGCCCGGGGAAAATCCGCGGTGGGAAAATTTCCAAAAATCAAGTTGGGGGTAAAAATAACCCCCCTGCGGGGAGTTTGATTGTTATGAAAAAATCATGACTTTTTTATTATTTCATTCAGGGTTTTCCGTCCATAGAAACGCCACCCTTTTTCTTCACTTTCTTTTACACCCACACACCGCACACGCACCAAAAAACACACCACACCACACATACACAACACACCCCACCACACACAACACCCCACACACACACTCCCTCTCTCTCTAAGCGATTCATGAAAACTGTCGATGGCCCCATGCACCTCAAAAAAACTGAATTCGGGGTTTAAACAGGGAAATGTCTAATTTTTAAAAAATTTAGTTCAGCTTTACGCAATCAAATTTTACACACACTTCCCAAAAATGCCTTTACCCCATTACGAAGTTTTTGTAGGCTTACGTACTTGTGTTTTTTACTGATGATTGTTTATTAGGGTTTACAGTACCATGTGTTCTTACGTAGTATTAGTTTTTTGTAGGCTTTTTCAGACTATGTGTTCTTACGTAGTATTAGTTTATGTGTTTTACAGTACTATGTTTTCTTACTGAGTATTAGTTTATGTAGGTTTTTTTCAGCTTTTTGGTTCTTCTGTAGTATTAGTTTATTAAGGTTTACAGTACTATGTGTTCTTAGTGTATTTTCCCCTTTTACCCACACTGAAGTTTTTTTGTGGGTTTACAGTATTAGGTTCTTACTGTATTTTTTTTTGCAGGCTTTACAGCACTAAGGTTTCTTAGTGTATGATTTGTTTTAGAGGCTTTTTCATACTATGTGTTCTTACTGAAATTTTTAGTTTATGTAGGTTTTTCGTACAAAGTGTTTTTACTGTATGATTTTTTTAGAGTTTTTTAGTAAAATTGTTTTACTGTATTATTAGTTTTTTGAAGCTTTACAGTACTAGGTTCTTATGTATTTATTTCCCCTTCACCCAACTGACAGTTTATGTAGGCTTTTTCATATATGTTTCTTTCGTAGTTTTTTTTAGCAGGCTTACAGGCTAAGGGTTTTTTTAGTGTATTATTAGTTAGTGGCTTTACATATAGTGTCCTTACTGTAGTATTAGCTTATTAGGGTTTTCAGACTATTTGGGCTTCTTTGTATTCCCCTTCACCCACGCGATAGTTTTTGTAGGCTTTTCATACATTGGGTTCTACTGTATGTATTTGTTTATTAGCTTTCGACTATTGTTTTACTGTATTTTTTTTCCCCTTCACCCACTGCGATATTTTCGGCTTTTCACTCTTCCCCATGCTGATAGTTTATCAGGGTTTACATACTAAGGTTCATACTGATTTATTCCCTCGGATCGGATCTGGGTAGTTACGTCGCAGGAGCCCAAACAAGGCAAAAAACTGACGGGAAAAGGAAAAACGCAAAAAAGTTTAAAAAGCCACCCCTTTTTCCTAACAAACTCCCTTTGGGGTTAAAGTCTCAGTGAGTAGCCACAACAGGTATCTACAGGTTAAAAAGGGGAAAAACCACTTTCTTTTTAAAAGAGTTGTAGGCAGGGGAGATGATATGGCAAGTGCTGATGTAAAAAGGGACTGGGAGAGCCCGCACTGATGATTCCTCCCTAATGACGTCCAACGCCGCATGAAGAAGAGCGAGTGTACGTCTTGTAATTTCAGACAGGTGTGGAAAAACCTCAATTTTCGACCACACGGGGTCGATGTAGGGGAAATTTAAAGTCCCCGTACTTGGGGGGGGGGTTTTGTCTGGGCCCCCCCACGGAGTCAGGAAATTTGGGAGTGGGGGGGGGGGGGGGGTGGTGGGATAGGTTCCGCTATCTTTATCAGGCCTATCACCCGCTGGACGACCCAGGGGGGGGAGGGGGGGGGGTATTCAAACCCAGCATTCGGTTTGCAACCTGGTTCCCTGACCGAAACCCCTTTGTGATGAAACTGCTCCTTTTTTGTACCCCTCCAATTTCTCGATGTCCTGTTGATAATATGGTCCCACACTGTAGCGCATACCAGTTGGGTCCCAGTACATGATCCCGGGGCCTACACTTCTTTGGGAAATTTCCAGATTCTGGCATAGGAAGCCCACTGCGACGGGGTTTACGAGCAAAAATTTGGGATATGTTGTCCCCCTTTTTGGGCATCTGAGATGAGCACTCATGGGGTTTTGCGGTGATTGTTTCGGGAAACCCCTTTTAACTGTACATTAAGATTGCCCGGGGGGAAAGGGATGTAACTTTCGTGCGTTTTGAAGCGAATCCCCCTCTTCCCGTCCTAAAGGTTCTCAGGTTTTCCCTGCAGGTTTTGGGGCCCTGAAAGTTTGATTTTGGTACACTGCATCGTCACCAAAAGTATACTTTTGACTTCACTCTTCCGGTATCATTGATGGGCACAGGAAGTAGGGCCCCCACACTGTTCCTGAGGGACCCCGGTTTTAACCTACCTCCTCCCCCCCCGGCCCCCCCCCTCGCACCCTCCTTTTCGTCAAAAAAGTGGGGGCCCCTTTTAAAGAAAATCCTTTACCCAAATGATCTTTTGGAATACTTGTTGTGGGGTCCTGTAAAACTTTTAGAATCCGTTCCCACTTCTGTTTCCTTTCCCTGGCATCGTAGGATCGAAGAATCTGCATTGGGGTGATCCTGCGTTTTATGGGGAGACCGGGGCCCTGAAGCGGGTTTTGTCGTCAGTATTTTGTCCTCTCCTAGTTCCCCGAGTTCAGATATATTTCCGGGGGTTTTTGCGGGGCCATGAATTGAGAAACGGGCCTGTAGTTCTCTGCCTTGTTTCTGTCTCCTTTTTTGAAAACACCGTTATGTTGCTGACACCCAAATCCGGGTAACGGGCCATATGTTAAAAAACCGAACCGGGTCGCGGAAAAGGGGATCACTCCTGTGTTTCAATTGTACAAATTTGCTCTCCACCATGATCTAGCCTAGGGTTAACTCAGATTCCGGGCTGGGGGTTGGTTCGATTCCCCTCAAGCCATTTGTTTTTGGGGGTTTTTTATCCTCACGTTTGGGTTCCTCGCACTTTTTTTGCAAAGGGTTCAATTGGAGGACCTGAAAGGCCGCAAGTTCCATAATCATAATCTCACAGGATCTGTCCAAATTTCCTAACCACTAGCATGCCTTTTTCTCACCGGTTATCATGATACTTTATAAAGTAAAATAGAACATTTCTGCATCTCAGACCAAAGACTGAACAAAATCATCTTCATCTATGAATCACGTTTAAAAGCCAAGTTCTGCTGCCCTTCAGCCCCCCCTCATGACAACCCCAATTTTTTATTTCCTCTTCTGTCTACACATTGATTTCCTTCCTGACCTTTTATTCCCCCCATTTCACATATTTCCCCCATGTCTGCAAGTATTTTCCCCTCCATGTTACACAGTGATTTTTCTTTCTCCCATGATTTCCCTCCATGTTTAACAAGATTTTCCTTTCCCTTTACACATTGATTTCCCCACCTGTTAACAGTGATTTCCTCGCCATGTCTGACAGTATTCCCCCTGCTACACAGTGATTTTCCTCTCCCTTCTACCGTGTTTTTCCTCTCCCTTCACCAGTATTTCCCCCCCCTTTTCTACACATTGATTTTTCCCCTCCATTCTACACTTTAATTTCCCTCCAGCTACCATGATTTCCTTTCCCCCTACACAGTATTTCCTCTCCTGCTACCACGGCAGTTTTGTCAATTGCGGTATCGCAAGTTCAAGGGGGCCATTCACCCCCCCAAAGGGGATCAACTCCACCAGGTCCATGCTAAGGATTTTGTTTTTATTAGGCTGCATATGTTTGGGTCAGAACAGGGGCCATGAACACCACCAAGGATCGCACCATGAACCCACCCAAATAACCAGCACCATAACCCACCAAAGTGATCACCCCATGTGTTTGTTCTTGGGGGACGCCCATGAAATTGACACGACCCCCCGTGGAATGCCGTGTGGGGGGGGCAACAGGGGACCCAGGCCCCTGTGGGTGGGGGGGGACACAGAGGGGGGAGGGGGGGGGGGGGGAACAGGGCGACCCCGGGTCGTGGATGGGGGAGCACTAGGGGGGAGAGAAGAGAGGGGGGGGGGGGGGGGGGGGCCCAAAAACACCCAGGCCCGCTGTGGTGGGGACGAAATGACATCATGGGGGAATGACGGGGGTGGCTCAAAATAACACAAAAAAAAAATGTCCCCAAAAGTTTTTTCCCAAAACGACATGCTACGCCTAAGAACCCCACACAATGGCCCCGTTTTCTTCTCGCAGTTTTAAAAAACATGGTTTTCCGCCAACATATCATAAAAAGAGCATGGTTCTAATGTTTGGGCAGCTTTTTCTTTAAACCCTTAATTTTATACAAAACGCTTTTACATAGCTTTAAGGTTCTTTAAAAAATACAAAAATTTAAACAAAAATTCTATAAATCAAAGACTCATGTCTCATTATCTCGGGTCCACCAACCCCAAAAAAGGGGTGAAATTCAGACATGCATAAATTTCAATTTTTACTTTTTATATAAAAATTTTGTAAAGGTTAAGAACAAAATGTTGGTCACCCGGATTCCCACTATTTTAGTCTTTGTTCATGTTGGGCGAAAACACACACACACACCAAAAACCCACACACACACATTTTCCCCTTTAGTATATCAGACCTTTAAAAGCAGATATTCTCAAAATTACCCTTTCCTATTATGAGCATTTTCACTGCAAATTTTTAAACCCTAACTTCATGAGGAATATGCCAACAGTTGTCAACATGTGCGTATACACTCACACTCACACACTGACTGAAACCATTTACGGTCAGATTAACATAGTGTTGTACTGATAGTGTTGCACTCACACACACAAACACAGACACACACCACGCTGAAAAAAAAAATATCGCCTAGTAAACAATCAACAAGTATATCTAATTTCTTCAGGCTTCTTTCATGTGTACTCAAAAGACTAAAATCTTTTTTTTTCCTAACCAGCTTTGGCCATAATGTGTATTATCAACTAAAGTATACTAGTCTATGTAAAAGTCTTCATCAAGAACACAGTAAAGATCACTGTATATCTTTCCTGATTTCAAGTCAATGTTAGAACTTATCACTCATATCATATACAGTACTCCTCGGTTAACGTCACTACCGTTTAAGGTCACACCTCTGATAACATCAATCAGGGTGTTGGTCCCGACCTAAAGCCTTCTTTGTATGACTAAAAAAAACTCGGTTAGCGTGACCTCGGATACGGGAAAACCTCTTTTTGGGTGACCCCCGTTCTGGTCTCCAAATGCAGAAGACCACCGCTTAAGATCAAGCGAAACTGAAACAAACTCTTTTTTCCAAGAATCTCAAAACCGAAACTAAGCGTTTCACGGAAACTGATGATGGTGGGTGATTTTTCTCCTCAACAAGGGGAGAGAAATCGCAGATCAGCAGCATTTATCTCCCCTGACAACGGTTGCAGACGTCTGTTGTTCTTTGACTTTGGGACGGACAAGGATAACTTCAAGAGGTCAGTATTTTATAAATATTGCTGCAGTAGCGTCAGAAACGAAGGAGGGGCAGAGGGGGAAGCTACCCCCCCCCCCCCCCCACCCCACAACACACTGTATCTAGATTAATCCTTCTGTACGGCTGTAGGCTGTAAGAGTACCAAGCACCATACTATGATTCATAGCAAATTAGCTATGCAGACCTGCCAACCCCCTAAGAGACCAATGAGTAAGAATTGAAGCTCAGTGAGGCAGAAATGTGTAATTTCTGAGAGCTAAGAGTAATCGAGCGCGACATTTACCTTTTTTCAAACAAAACAGATGTGATGAAATTGTTCACAACAATTTTTCTGAACTTTACTTTTCTTCAAAAACAAGCTTTTCTTTTAAGTGTCACAAGAAATCTCTACAAATTATGAAAATGTAGAATACACTGGAAACACACACAAATCCCCTAAACCATCATGGCATGGCACACCAAGGCTTGATAGTGCGCCAGAAACAACCTAAAAAATTGGAAATAAAATGAGGCAGGGAACAGTAAACAATAAACCACACAAAGTAACTTTTATTCAAGACTGGCACAACCTTTTAAACTTGAATAAGGTCAGACAAATACACATAGACAAACATTCTTATCTAATAGTGGGGGGAAAAAACAAGCGCAGGCCAACAACTCAACTGTCTTGATAGTAATGACTTGGCAAAGATTTGAACTTGGGGGGGGGGGGGGGGGGGGGGGGGGGGGAGGGGGAGGGGGGAGTTTGAAGATGGAGAAACTGGGAACATGAAATTAAGAAAATACATAACTAAAAAATGTTCTCCCCTGTTGATGATTCTGTGCATGTGGGGTTGGCCATCAGCTCAGTGGTGATTGTGGCATTTTTAAGTATCGCACCACCCCAGGAAAGAATTTGTCCCCCCCCCCCCCCCCCCCCCCCCCCCCCCCTTCCTGACTTCCATCAATCCCCAACACAAACGGTCCATTCTGCAGTCGAGATGCAGCAGCAGTTAAGCCTTCCATGAGAAGGGTCCTTACAATGTGTGTTGTCTTTGTTCGACCGCTCTTGAACTGTTTGGCGATCTTCGAATCTGAGAACGCTTCTGTAAAAAGCTGGGATGCATGGTCGGCTGCGCTAAGAGCGATGTTGTGCTCGACGAAAAATCCGGCCACCAATGCTTCAGCCCCAATTACCCTTTTTCCTAATTTCATCCTCTTTTGAGGTGTCTACAGTCTTAAAAAAGTGTTGATGCTGGAAGAATTCGGCGCGTTAGAGGAATCGATGTGCTTGCGCGACTCAAGGTGACGCTTCACATCCACCATCCCGCGATTGGAAATTGTGAAGTCCGACTCGCAAGTGGTACAACCGTGCACAATTTGCACCTTTAGCCGAAGGTCGTATGCAGGGAACTTTTCCGAGTATTCTTTTCGGAACTTTTGACCAAGTTTTTTTCTTTTTCGCATCTTGTCCAAAACTTTCTACTCCACGTTTCGACATTTTCGTTGCTAAAACTTCAAAAAGACGCCAACTTCGCTGAATGGTAAAGATGGTGAAACGAACTGCGCATGACCGGAAACGCTTCTTGAAGATTACTGGTTATACGCACGGCGCCGTGCGTGTCTGTACATAAGCCGATTTTTTTCGTCCTTTTTTTTTTTGTTGTTGTTGAAAACTTTCAATGCGTAATTTTTTGGCTAAATGCGTAAGGGCGTAAGAATTATCACTTGGGCGTAATAAATTACGCGAAATGCGTAATGGTTGGCAGGTCTGCGGCGGCTATGTTTCAACGCTACTGAGCTGGGTTAAGTTAATTGGAATTGATGTAAACATAATATTGTAGGGAATATCAATATGCAAAATAACTTGAAATCATTTCATTTGCACTTTTATGAGTCCACAGAACAACAATAGAAGAGTAGTATTTACGGTACTTTCTACTTCTAGATCTAGATCTATAAAAACGGCTGGCACCCATTGTGTTAGGGAGTTGTGTGCCAGTTGTAGATTGTGTTTTCTTGCTTATTCCCCTTGCTCTCTCTTCTTCCTTTGTTTTATCCTTTCTTTTGTGAGTTTGTACTCCCTCTCCCCTCTTGAGTGATCTGTCCCCCCCCCCCCCCCCCCCCCCCCCCCCCCACCCCCCCCGCCCTTCTTCTGTCTTTGTTTTGTTTTTGGTTTTTTTTGTTTTTTTTCTTTTGGGCTCCTACCAGACCATGCGCAATCCACACAATGATCACTATCCAGTTTTTGTTTTACTTTTCCTCTCCGCCTCTCCTCCCTCTCTTTCCCCCCTTTTCCTTTCCGTCAACCCTCCCTCCCACTCTTTTCGGAAGTCTCCACTCTCTCTCTCTCTATTTCTCTCTCTCTCCCTTTGATTCTTGGTTCCCATTTCAGCAATATTTTCAAATTCTTTTTTAAGAAAGAAACATGGATTATAAGTCCTGTTGAATCATCATCATCATCGTTATCATATTATCTTCATTATCATCGTCATCGTCACCGTTATTATCGTCATCATCATCGTCATTCTCTCTCTTCCTCCCCCCTTTTCCCTCTCTCCCGACTCTTTCCCCCATCCCCCTACCCTTTCTCTCATCTACAGTCTTCCCCTCTCTCCCTCTCTCTTTATTCCATCCCCCCCTTTCTTTCTTTTCTCTCTCTCTCTCTCTCTCTCTCATCTTTCTTTCTTTCACTCTCCGTCAATCCCTCCTCCTCTTTCCCCCCTCCCTCCCTCCATCTCTGCTTCTTCAGTGAACCTCTCTCCCACCCTCTTGATACCTCTTTCCCTTTACACATGTAGATATTTTTCCGTTTCGCTTATTTGTAATTTTGTTACTGAAGGACGAATCTCTCCCATCCCCCTCCAAACTCCCTGTCATCCTCCCCCCTATCGGGTTTCCCCACATCACTCCCAATCCTTCTCTCACATCATCACATCAAATTGGATCAGTGTGCTAAAAATTGCATGTGCTCTGGTTTTTACCTCCTCTTTCCCCACAGTCGGGGGTCCTCCTCCTCCTGTTATTTCCCCCTTTTTTTTTTTTTTTTTTTTCCATTTATTCATCATTTCCTTCAATTTCATAGTACTAAACAGTACATCACTTGAGCAATTATTGTAAGTATGCAAAAAATGACAGTTAAGGGTTGTTATCAAGTAGGCATTCATCTTGGAAGGAGGAAGTGTTATTGGATGCGCCTAATCAGTAACTCCCTATGGAATATCGATCTGATCTCAAGTGGTGTGCCATATCTAAAAATTCCAATACACATTTTTGCAATTATGATAAGTAAATTACAGTAAGAGATGACATTGCTGGAATGACCTCTATTTTTATCTACACCCAACAATGCTTCCTCAACAGTAATCTTGATGTTAATCTTAAACTTCATGAATATCTTATCTTCCACCACTTTCCAAATGTTTTTAATTTTTTCACAATGAAAAAAAAAGTGTTCAATGTAGTCAACAACACTGCAATATTCACACTTATTTGACGTCTTGTAACCTAGCTTATTAAGAAGAATATTTGTCGGATATATGTTATGGATCAATTTCCAGTGCAATACTAGTAATCTAGTTTCAGATGTACATTTCTTTACACAATCCCAATGGCTATTGAGAATTACAGTGTTAAACTTGTTTAACCAGAAATTAACTGCGATTGGTTCAGTCATTTCTTTGTTTGTCAAATATACTCAGAGGCATAAAAAACGCGAAAACAAACTGTATAGAAATGTTGATGTAATTTGGCTACCGATTCCTTTGAACTGGTAATAGAAAGTGAGAAAAAGCAATCGAACACCGCAAAAGTGTCCTTTCAAAGTTCATTCTGGTAGAAAATAAGGTCACATGAACTTGACCTTGACCCTGTGTTAACAGCAGAATGTCAGTATCTGGTGTGACCACCTCGAGCATTGATCACAGCTGTGCACCTGCGGTACATCGAGCGCACCAGAGTGTTGGTCTGCCTCTGGGGGACTTGCCACCACACCTGGCCCACAGCGACAGCAAGCTGAGCTGCTGTCTGGGGTCTGGGGTTGAGCTGGTTCAACTGCCTCTGAAGGGCATCCCAGAAATGCTCTATTGGGTTAAGGTCGGAGAACGGGCTGGGTGAGGCAGCAGATTGATGTTGTTCTGCCTCAGGAAGTTCTGCGTAGCACGGGCAGTGTGCGGCCTTGCGTTGTCCTGCTGAAAACAGGTTCTGTGGATGCTGCTGGAAATGCGGCAGGATGTGGGGCCTCAGAACTTGGTCGATGTAATGAACAGCAGTGACCCCGTTACCACGTCCTGGACCCACATTCTGGAAGATGACTGGCCCAATACGGCGATTTATGCCGATAGCCCCCAGATCATGATGCTTTCACACCCCATGGGTCCCTTTCGGTGATGTTGGCATCCGTGAAGTGTTCCCCCGCTCTTCTCCAGATCCGGATGCGGCCATCGCCTGGGTCGACGCAGAACCGGCTTTCATCACTGAAGAGGACTCGGCCCCAGTCCCGATGGCGCCAATGCACGTGGATCTGTGCCCACTGCAGACGGTTCTGGCGATGCTGGAGTGTCAGGATAGGTCGCCGGGCTGGACGCCTGCATTGGAGACCAACTGTGTTCAGTCGGCGACGCACGGTCCTGTTGCTGATTGGCCTGCCATGGTTGCCGACGGTGTTCCTGGCTGTGTTGGCAGCGGTTTGGTAAGGCTCCCGTCGATGCTGACGAAGAAGATGGCGGTCTTGGGCTGCTGTGGTGACCTTCGGTCTGCCGCTCCTCGGTCTGTCATCAGTGGTGTTTCTTGCTTGAAAGCGGTCCAGAAGGCGATAGACGGTGGAAATGTGGATCCGAATGCGATAGCGACCTGCCTCATTGGAACCCGGCCTGCAGTTGCCCCATTGCTATGCAACGATCTTGACGAGAAAGTCTCGGCATTATGTTGGCGCCTCTGGAAGGGATGATTTGAACTTTTTGGGGTTTGGAAATTTATAGCCCCACAATGGGGGCCACATTGAGTTGCAATTCACATTGATGCACGTGGCGTAGGTAGTCCACATGGCAAATGCACTCCTCGTGCCAAAAATGCTGACCCGGCAACATTCACCCACTGTTACGAGGTTACAATCGGTCAAGACACCACGTACTGCTAATGTTGCACGTGCCAACGACATTGCTTACGCCCTGTTCACAATGTGAACAATCGTGCACTGTCTCTATTTTTTCGCGTTTTTTTTTGCCTCTGAGTATACTTTCTGATCTGACGAGGGAGTAATAGGGTGTCTTTACCTTGATCTGTGTTGTGGGTTTCAATGTGTTGTTGGATATATCTGGCACATGAATTTATTGCAGTATACATCGCTCTGTATTCAAAAAATCTAGTCGGTTTTTCACCAACTATTTCACAAACAGCCTCTATAGATTTGAGTTGCCCGTCTTCATACAAGTCGGATACCGTTATTAACCCAGATTTTACCCAGTCTCTATAAAAACAATGTCTGCCCTCTGTATCTGATGTGGTTATTATTCCACAGTGGTTGATTTCTAATCTCTGTTTTCAGAGAGAAATGTACATTAGCTTCATGGTAATCATCAAGCCAGCATTTTAAACGTTTCTCCAAAAGATATTTGTAATAATACCTAATCCTTTGAACTCTCGGGATTTAACATTTGATTTAAAACAGTATAAATTTTTCCCTACTGCAGAAAATGAACGATATGGAATGCACTTCCATTTCTCGTTCATTGTCATCTGTAGTTTGGCAGCCCACGACAACAAAAAAGCCTTTTGCATGTCGTGCACATCAATCATATTCAGCCCACCAGATTCAATTTGTTTGCACATTACCTTTCTCTTGATCTTTTCAAATGCTTTTGTGTTTGAGTATTTTTTCTTCCAGATAAACCTGAATAATATAGTATTTATTCTATTCAATATATCCACAGGTGCGCACAGTGATTGCATTACATATGTAATTTGTGACAGTAACAGTGATTTCACAATACATATTTTCCCATGATACTAAGATTTCGTTTGGACCACATTTTGACCAGCTGGTTTATTTTATCAATACGTGGGAACCAATTTTCTTCAATTTCAGAGGCGTTAATAGAGCTGTCAAAGTAAACACCTAAAATTTTATACGCCGTTTCCATTTTAATCCTAAGTATTCTTCATTACAATGTTTTCTTGAGCCAAGCCACATCGCTTCGGTTTTGTTTCGATTCATTGCGAGTCCTGAGAATTTTGAAAAATATGACACCAAAGTAAGCGCGTTTTTAAGGTCGTTTTGATCTTCCACAAATAAGGATAAATCATCGGCGTATAACAAAACTTTCAAAATAACGTCATGTTCAGTAAGCCCCTTGGGTAATTTGATTCCATTCACGGTTTGATCAGCTCTTAATTTCAGTGCGAATAGTTCTAGGGAGAGTATAAAAGCTAGTGGGGAGAGAGGGACATCCCTGGCGAATTCCAGCATCAACAGAAAAAATCTCTGTTAACCAGCCTAAATAGTTGATGCAACTATTAGTTTTAGACATAATCACTTCTACCCATCTAACAAAATTATTTCCAAAATTAAAACGTCTAAATGACCATGCAATATATTCTTTAGAAATAGTATCAAAAGCTGCTTTGTAATTTAAGGCAAGGAGAATTCCAGGTTTATTCTTGAGATTAAGAGAACTAATTGTGTCATCGATTAATCTAATGTTGCTACTACTATTCCGTCCTTTAAGAAAGCCGACTTGGTCTTCACTAACTAATGACTGAATGACACTGGAAAGTCTGATGGCAAGCGTTTTAGCCAAAAGCTTGTAGTCGGTGTTGGTCAGGGATATTGGTCGCCAATTGTTGAGATCCTCTCTGGTCAGTTGTTTTCCTTTATGAATTAAAATAATAATTGCTCGCCTTTGTGACTCGGACATTTCTCCGAGTTTGAATGATTCATTAAAAGATCGCAAGACCAATTTTTTAATTTTACTCCAAAACATTTTAATAAATCCGAGGTTAGTCCATCAGAGCCTGGGGATGATCCGTTTTTTATTGTCTGTAAGCTCGTGTTACTTCTTCCTCTGTCAATATCTGTTCTAGACTATTTTTTTTCTAAGTCTGATAGTTGAGGGACATCAACATTGACAAGAAATTCAGTGACAAGCTCTTCCCGAAAATTTACAGTTTTCTTGTACCTGTTGCTGTAAATGTTACTAGTTCGTTAATTATTTTATTTTGGTCAATTGTTATTTGGCCATCTGCCGTCTTCACTTTGTCCATGATTTTCGAATTGTATTGAGCTTTTTCTAAGTTTAAAAAGTACCTTGTGTTTTTTTCACCTTCTTCTATATATTTAGCGCGAGCACGTGTTTGTGCCCCCTTAGCTTTCTGTGTTTCGTGGATTTCCATGTCAAACTTAAGCTTGTCTCTTTTTTCAACTAGTACCTGATCGTTTGGATTGCTAGCAAGTGAACTTTCTATTTCATCTAATTTGGTCTGTTTGTCAATATATTGGTTTCTTTGTGATCTATTTTTCGTTTTAGAATATGACATGCAGAACTCTTTAATTTCAACTTTGCAGAGATCCCACTTTATTTAATCGGGGAGCTCAGAATGGTTTCTATCGAAATCATCAATCAGTGAGTTCATGCATTCTATAAAAAAGTTGTCGTGCAGTAAATTATCATTAAATTTCCAGTATGAAGGACCTCGTTCAATACTCGAGTAGTTATAGACCATATCAATAACTCTGTGGTCGGAGTGAGACAAGGAGTGGATACCGCATTCGTGAATTTTATCAAAAATGTTGTCCGATGCCAAAATGTAATCTAACCTGCGAGCCATGAAAGGATTTCTTCTTGACCATGTATATTCTTTAG
Organism: Conus ventricosus; assembly: GCA_018398815.1. Taxonomy (NCBI): domain Eukaryota; kingdom Metazoa; phylum Mollusca; class Gastropoda; order Neogastropoda; family Conidae; genus Conus; species Conus ventricosus. The sequence goes on along the minus strand of JAFLJL010000149.1, from coordinate 31,073 downwards.
CATCTGGATTAAACAATCTCCACACGTCTGATAGTTCACATTTAGTTACAACATTATTAAATGCCTTGACATCATCAATATGATGCTTTTCGCCGCTAGTTATGTCTTTCTCGTTGTCAAGAACACAGTTAAAATCCCCACATACTATATGTGACTTGCTATCACGTGATACCAGTCTGCAGGAAAGCTGATTAAAGAAATCTTGTTTCTCGTTTGATTTACATGGGGCGTAGACATTAGTTATATATATATCATCACCGTCGTCAATTAGTATTTTAACCATAATTATTCTTTCGGTAGAGAGGATGGGTTCAACTTTAAATGGGAATCTTTTATTAATAATTATCATTTGACCCATACTATGCTTACTAACAGTGGAATAAAACAAACCACCTCCCCATTCTTTTTCCCAGTTTTGTTTATCATCGTCAGTAATGTAAGATTCCTGAACGCAAACAATATCATATCTTTTCTTCATGTCACAAAAAAAACCGTTTTCTTTTCTTTTGGTTTCTTAGCCCGCATATGTTAATCAAGGCAACCTTAATCTTATCCATTACTGTAATGGTCGTTCAAGCATAAGTCATTTTTCAAGGGCGGCCAATCTCAAAGTCCACAGAACGCGCCGAGGTTGTCGTCAAGGGTCCGGAAGAGGGACAGCACCTACGTTACGTCGTGGTCGTCGTTTAAACGATCGGCAGACAGGGCGCTGGAGACATGCGGGTCGTCTGTCTTGGCTGACTTGGAGGCCACCTGAAAGAGGGGAGGGGAGGAGAAGGTCCGTTTCTCACAAGACCGAGAAGCAGACCTGGATTTGAAGTTAAGTTTGGTCTGCTTGATGATGTCTCGTCCGCGTGGCTGAGAAGGAAGGGGAGCCTCTAGGCCGCTGAGATCAGTTTCGGCCATCTTACTGGCATCAACAGCGGCCGACTGGTCAGAGGGACAGGGAGTGAAAACCGGGACAGAGGAGGGACGGGGGGTGGAAGGTGTGGCAGGGGCGTTGGTGTTAGCAGAAGTGGGGTTGTCCGGAGCCATGGAACAGGAGGGATGGCCGCTTTTGTGACCGGCCTGTTTGCAGGTTCTGCACATCACTGGGTTGGGACAGACAGCTGCTCTGTGGCCACTGCTGAGGCATCGCGTGCATGTGATGGAATCTGTATTTTGCTTCTGCTCTCGGTGATAAAGAGTTGCTGTTGCTGGACCAACATTAATTTTATCAGGAAGGGGTTGGGATGGCACTCTTATGTAAACGAAGCGCCGACCAGTGAGCCATCTTGTCAACCCCCCCTTTTCATCCCTGTCTCGCTCCATCAAAAGTTTGGAGTGTGGCTCACATCCAATTTGTACCAGTTTTTTTTCAATGTCATCATTACTGTAACTAAGAGGCAAGTTACCGATAATCAGCTTGGTTGTAGGGGCCTCTCTCTCGCCTTGTGATGAACGAACAATGAAGGGGTTTTTATCGAAAACATTCACAGTCACACTTCTTACCTCCAAGCCGCGAAGCAAAAGCAAAACACGACTGTCATTGGATTTAGGATATACCCGCCACAAGCTGCCGATGCGTTGGGCGCCGATAATGGTGTTGTAGCCGCTGGTCTTCTCAGCTGCCGAACAAATTTCACGAACAGTGAATACAGGGTCACCTTCCTTGTATGGGAGGTTGCGAGAGGGAATAAACACAGGTGGAGTACCTCTGTCTTCCTCTGTAGACCGCTGCTGAGTCATAGTATTGCGCGAAGCCATACAGGTAAAGGAAAAAAGAAAGGAAAGGAAAGAGGGGAAGGGAAAAAAGAGGGAAATGCTGCACGCTAATACAGTGTGCACACGCCGCACTAGGTGGACAGGCAGAGCGACTGAAAAGCACGTCCTGCCGCTGTGAGAGCTCGCTCACGAAACCTTCTGTCTTTGTTTTCGTTTGTCCTTATCTATTCTCTGTGAGTTTTGTTCATTGTCCTTTGCCCAGTCAATTCTGGGAAAGGACTATGGATTTCGTTCGGGTATGTTGTTTTTTTTTTGTTTTTTTTGTGTGTGTGTGTGGGTCTGTTCGAGTGTTTATTCCGTACGGTATGAGATACGGCCTTCAAATTTTACTAGTGGTGGTGTGCCCTCCTTAATAGGAAGGTCCCCTAGAAAATCAAGGTCAAACCGAAAATCTAGTTTTGGCGTATCTCGGGAACCGGACCACTTAGTAATGTACACATTTGATTGAAGATGGTTTAGCCTATTGCGCTTCTTGACCGTGTATTTCCGAACAAGGTCAAGGACAAGGTCAAAAAGAACGCCGAGCCTGAAAATCGGGGGGTCATTTTTTTCTCTTCTGACTGTCCAGCCTTATCTCCAAAAACGGATTGAGTTACAGCCTTCAAATTTTGTGTGAATGTGTGCATCCTTAATACGAAGGGATCCGAAACGGAATCATCAAGGTCAAGGTCCATGACCTTGACGTATGACTGAAAACCGAAAAATCTAGTTTTGACCGTATCTCCGGAAAACCAGTACCGCTTAGGAAGGTAAAAAATTTGGTATGAAAAGATGGTTTAGCCCTATCTGCGCTTAGACCGTGTTTCAGAACAAGGTCAAGGTAAAAAGATCGCCAGAGCCTGAAAATCGGTGGGTATTTTTATCCTTTTCTCAGGGATATCTTCCAACAGAATAAAGATATGGCTTCAAATTTTCGCGTGGGGGGAAGGGGGGGCGGGCCTACTTAGTAGAAAGAGATCTGAAAAAAAATTATTAAGGTCAAGGTCATGACCTTGACATTTGACCTTGAAACCGAAAATATTTTTTTAGCCATGATCTCGGGTAAACCAGATCAAGTTGGAAGTTAAAATTTTGGAATGGAGGGGGTTTAGCCTATTGCGAGTCTGACCGTGGTTGTTTATTCCGAAAAGGTCAAGGTCAAAACATCGCTGGCGTTTACGGAGCAACACTGGCTGTTTTACAGAGGGATGCGGTGTGTGTGGGTGTGGGGGTTTGGGGGAGACTAATAAACAGAAAGAGAATGGGTGCTTGGGGAGGGGAAGGCATGAGGCCAGCGCTAATGTCATAGTGCCCCCCCCCCCCCCCCCACAAAAAAAAGAAATTAAATAAAGGTACAATGCAACTAATTTTGAAGTTGACGTAACTTACATTATCTCTCGTGTAATGGTATCCTTGGATTTTAACCTTATTTTATGAAATATACGGAACTATCCACTTTTACCCCTCCTTGTTGGTAAAAATGGACACTCGAGTTAACTCTACTAATAAGCCTTTGCGCATGATGTAAGCTTCTCTGGAATTATGAAACTTAAAGTTTTTGGTACCCACACCATCTCTGTGAGAGGTTAATGATGACAGACCAAAATAGTGTACCCATTTTACCGGCTTTCCCAAATGTGCAACAATGTTGCTTGAAAGTAACAATGTTTACTTTGATATTTTAGCAGTAAAAATTCTGAGGTTTTACACCCCCCCCGGTCAAATTGTAGTGTTTTACCATGTTCACTTATTACATTTTTTTCCTTTCCAGTGATCAAGCCGAAAAGATTTTGCACAATGGCAAAAGCGAAAATGGGCACTTCAGTGTATTCTTTAAAGAGGAAAAATTGATTGATTGATGAATAACGAGAAAAAACCTCAAGTCAAGGAAACGGCTTGCGACCGATTTTGGGATATCCCCATCAACTGTGACTGAAGTCTTGAAAGCAAAAAGAAAAACACAAAGCGCCTCTTTTTTACGGCGGTGGTCACAGATGTGCACCAAGCAAGAATGCGCCAGCAAAGATTTTGCACCGTAGAAGGCAGCTGCTAAAGTGGTTTTTGTCAATGTCAGAGGAGCAGTGTCCCTGTCACTGGACCAATCTCAAGACAAAAGCAGAGGAATTGCCCGTTTAAATGGACAATGACTGTGTTTTGTACTAGAAGGTTTGGCTGCATTTTCCCCCCCCCCCAAAACGACACAACCCCATACCTTCAGAGTGACCTGCGGAGATATACTATCCGTAGCATGTCAAAGCGCAGATGACTGGGTTACTGGACGTGCTTTGCCCAAAACACTCGCTCGGTTTCGAAGCAAGAGGATGTTATTTTAATTCAGATGAAATCGGGATTTATATTGGGCGAGCTTTGCCGCATCAGAAGTTGTCTCTGAAAAAGACCCTGTCGTGACGAAAGAGGTCCAAAGAAAGAATTAGGTCATGGTTTGTGGCAATATGGACGACAGCGAGGAAAAACTCTCTTCTGGACAATCTGGAAAATATAAAAATCCGTGATGTTTCAAAAGGCGTTAAAAAATCTGACCGTTAAATGTATTCATCAAATAAGAATGCATGGATGTTGTTGTTGTTGTTGTTGTTGTCGTTTTTTACCTGGCTCTAAAAGACTCAGGGATCATCCATACAGCCGAAGCACTTGAAAAACACTAAGTTATAAATGCATCAAGCTAGGGATGAGACATTTACTTATGTGTGACCGTTTTTGTTTACCCCGCCACTGTGGGCAGCCGCACACACCGACTTTCGGGGGATAGAATGCATGGATGACATCAAGAGGTATTCAGGGAGTGTTGAGGGACTTTGATACTCCATGGCTACACAGAAACGTAAGGTGCTGTTTGTACTTGATATTTGCGCAGCCCACCCCAAGGATGCCGTGACGGGTTTGAAAGCATCGGAGGTACTTTTCTGCGCCGAACACTACCTGTAGACTTCAGCTTGCGATCAAGGATCATCCGCTGATGAAGGTGCACTACGAAATCGCCACTCTGTTGAGTGATTAAATCCATAGACGAGGGAGGGGAATACAAGACTTCAAATAACATGTCGATGCCATCATGACATGAAGTCATCGTGGGACAAGGTGACACAGACAAACGCTAGCAAATTGCTTCACAAGTGCTGGCTTCCACTGCCGCTAGCCGTGATGAAGGAACAAACAGGCATGGACCAGGACGGCTTTGATGTCGATGCAGACTTCACAGTCCAAAGGGAACCTATTCTTCAGGACGATGTTCAAGGAGTACAACATCTCTATCTCCGACTTAATTGGACGTCGACGAAAACATCCCTGCAACAGTCAGAAAAAAACTGTTACTTCCCCAGAATCCGTCAACGTCCAGCACCAGAGGGCCTTCTGTCGAAGAAAGTGAGGAAGAAGAAGAACTGACAAAGACAACTGCGGGAACCCTGAAGATATCTTACTCAAAGACAGGCCTCTTGAATGTGTGCGAAAGTTGCCAGCTTTAGCTCATGCAGTCAGATGACTGGGCGTTGTTCAGCGCATTCTCACACTTTAAAGAAAACCTTTGAGCAACATCTTAATGAATACTCGAAAGCAATCGACCATAACATCCTGTCTTTCTCTACAACACAGGAACCCAAAATGCAATGAGAAGCCAAAGAAGCAAGGAGCGAAGACGGAAACAGGGCAGAAGGGCTCAGGTTACTTTATCGAGAGTCAGTTTGACAGAGAGAAAACAGAGGAGGGGATCCACATCGACAGAGAGGAGGGGAGCCACATCGACAAAGAGGAGGGTGGACACATCGACAGGAGGAGGGGAGCCACATCAACAGAGAGGAGGGGAGCCACATCGGTCAGAGAGGAGGGGAGCACATCGACAGAGAAGGACAGAGAGGAGGGGGGCCACATCGACAGACAGGGGGGTGCCACATCGACAGACAGGAGGGGAGCCACATCGACAGACAGGAGGGGAGCCACATCGACAGAGAGGAGGGGAGCCCACATCGACAGAGAGGAGGGGAGCCCTCGACAGAGAGGAGGGAGCCACATCGACAGAGAGGAGGGGGGAGCCACATCGACTGAGAGGAGGGGAGCCTCATCGACAGAGTGGAGGGGAGGCCACATCGACAGACAGGAGGGGAGGCACACATTGACAGAGAGGAGGGGAGTGTAAACATGGAAGGCGTCTTGACAAAATATGTCGTCTTTTTACGTAGTTGTAAGTTTGACGTTCAATTGCATGACTTTCAATGAGCAATTTCGGTGTAGTTATTTTACTCAGGTTGTGAAGAAGTTTGGTTGATGCAAAGAGATCGTCGTTAAAACTAGATTAGTTTTTATCAAGTGAATTTTGTGGTTGTATGGTTAGTTCAGCGAATCGGATGAGTGTTGACTCGTAACATGGAGTAGGCGTTAAGAGCAGGAATTGGCAGTTGTGTACGGCTGGTTGGAAGGAGGCGCGACACGTATTTTTGATTTGCGACTTAGAAAAAGAAGAAGAGACATTTTTGTCATAGCAACCGGGCTTAAGTAAAGACTATATATTTGCCCGTTAAGCCTTTCAACACCAGAGATATTTACATGTGTGTTGGAATTCGACGATATTAGTTACCTTCATCAGTGCGAACGCCACACACAACTCAATTTCGTTGGAGGGACTGCTGCAAGTCTCAGCCAAGGAGGCTAGCCTTGATGACCCTGGAACCAGAGTTTTGAGGGAACAGTGCTGCCAGGATCATCAAGACCATAGCGCCCGCTTATCGAGTATGTTAGCAGCGGTATTCATAGGCTTAGAATTATGATGAATTAGGAGAGCCGCGTGAGCGTATTAATTTTTAATGATTAGTTAACTATTTAGTTGGATTTGATTTATTCTGAAATTATTAAGACATTGATTGCGATGTTTTATGAGAGTTCTTGTTGCAAGTGTAGGGATGCGCTCCGGGTGGTGAGCGAAAGCTACTCTATCATTTTGATGTATCACTCATTGCCATTTTTGTGTTATATCATTGTGCCCATAGGTCACTACAAGCACGGACACCACACAGCAGAAATGTAAAACATTTTGTGTTGTGTTTGTTTGTCAGTTGACACATCCAGATTTTCTGTCCGGGCATATAATAGTATAAGAGTTGATCTCCAGTCAGATCACGTGTGCAGGTTTTCTGCCCTAACTACTAACTGGTGCTTCACCGACCATTGTTCCGGTCTACTGCGAACTTCGACGCTGGTGAAGAAGCTCGACCGTCGGGATGGGAGATTTCTCCGTCGTCTTCATCAGCTGCGCCGTTTGGGGCCATTTCGTTTAAAGCTTCCCCGACGCAAGCAAGATGAGTGTATAGTGTTTTGGAATTTGCGGAAAGCTTGAAGATTTAGTAAAGACAAGGCCGAAGGAAGAACTTTAGTGTCTCTTGGAAGATTCTTGCGCGCGATCCATGACAGAGATTAAATCGGTGTACTCACGTTGTTGCGGTGTGCAGGTTGGTCGTTCGGTGTGTGTGTTGTGGTGGATTGAATGGAATTGGAACTGTCACACCCTACCGATTTTGTGACCCCATGGTGGCATCGGTGGGATAAGCCAAATCAATTCCTCTAATCCCGCTACGCACGTGGCTTCCGTCCTGCTCTCACATCGTGGGAGGTTGGGAGGCGACTTCGCTCTACTTGGATGCGCTGAAAGCTACTGTAAAACAGTCTGGTTTTACTCTCTTTTAATCTAATTCTAAGTTGAATCCAAATCTCATAAAAGTTCACTTTGAGAGGTAATTGTGTACATTTTGGTAAGATAGTTAGGCCAACGAAAACTCGATAGGCGTTTTATTATATTATATTTTTTGTGTGAAAGTCATGTGACTTTGAAAATTACCCTTTACCGCGGAATTAGAGTGAAATATTTTGTCTTATACACGACAAGGTATTTGATTCCAGGGGATCGAGGTATTGTTGTATGTGACTAGTGTATATACGTATTGTTTGGTTGCATTAGTGTAAGTTTTGAGATGTCTAGAGAAGGCGTCGGGCAGTCACCAGACGCACGTCGGAATGGATCCGCCGTTTGTGATGCTCAAGGCACAGGGTGAGGCCCTAGGAGACTTAAGGGACAAGGCCTTATAGGTTATATCAAGAACAGCGGGATAGATGCTGAACGAGCCCAGGCTAAAGATGGAGGCCCGAACCGCGAATACTGCGATCGCCTGGCGTTCGAAAGAACGAAGAGCCGAACGCGAAGGCAGAAGAAAAGTGAAGCAGCTGCCGAAACCGAAAAGCCTGAACGCGAAGACAGACTGGTAAGCGGAAAGAACGCGAGTTCCAGAGGAGAGATGCAAACGCCCGAGGGCATCGACAACGGATCGATCAGAGCGGAGCGCGACTCGTGAGTACGAGCTTGAGCTCCAAGCGGCTCGGACTCGAACATGCAAATTTCTATGAAGCAGAATGGTCCATGTCAGGCAGGCAATAAAGTCAGATTGCCATACTTGGACGACAAAGATGACATTGAGGCGTATCTTGCACAATTTGAACGTGTGCACCCTCAAATCGTTGGGGAGAAGAAGAATGGGGCAGATATTAGACCGTTTGCTAAAAGGAGAGGGCAAGAGATTTGCATATGTGCAGGTTGCCGCTAGAAGAAAGCGTGACTTACCACGCCATCAAGCGGACCCTCTTCGAGAAGGCATCAGTTGACTGCGGTCATGTACAGGAAGAAGTTCCGCAGCAGCTCGAATCCTAGAGAGGGGGGAAGAGAATCATGGTGTTTGGGAAAGGCTCGACCACATGATGAGCGGTGGATCGAGATGTTCCCCCCCGACAAATCAGAGAGAAAGATGAAAGAGATGCTCTTGAAGGAAAAAGTTCTTGGAAACGCAAGACACGGACAGGCGCGAAACACTTTCCTTTAACCTATGAATAAACAAGATGTCATCAAATCAGCCAAACTTTCGAGGAGTCCGTTTGGCTGAGAAGGACTAATCAACGGGAAGCTGGGTAAGTCAAGGACCATATCAGGAACATGCGCCACGCGAATGGGGCAATACGCCAAGAGCTTCAGAAACCCCAAGAGCTGTGGGGGAAGGCCTAAAACCCCCCCCGCATCTCTCCAGCCCAATGTTCCCCATCCCCCCCCCGACCTACCCCCTCCAACCACACCACCCCCGCCGTTTTTCCCCCCGCCCATCCCCCCTTCCTCCCCCCCCCTAGGAGAGGACCACGAGCTTCTCTCGAGCAACGAACGGAAAGTGCTGTAAATGTGGAGCGTACAGCACATGATCAAGGGACTGTCCACACACGAAGGCCCAAGTGTCAGTGATCATTAGCGATACTGTTGCCGGGACGGTGTGAAAACACACAAGCATACGCTCAGATGGTCAGATCCGTAAGAGCAAAATTATCACTGCACGGTGAAAGATAGAGGAAACGAAGAGCGAGGTTATGCGAGATACTGGGGCTAAACAAACCAGGTGCACAAAGATCTCTTCCTGAGAGGTGTTACACTGGACAGGAGTAAGGTCGTGCGATTCGCCCAACAACACAAGGGATCGTTTGCCGACTGCATTGTGGCGATGGAACGCCGTACTACAGGTGGAAAGAGTCGAGGTGATTGTCGCAGAAGTTGCGCCTGTTCCGGTCATTATAGGCAATGAGGAAGGGCCATTAGAAAAACAGGTTACCGTGATCGACCGCGAGAAGAGATTCGAGGACTCCATGCCTGTTCCGGAAAGAGAAAAGAGTCGTGACGGCGATTGATCATCCGAGGCAACACAGGAAAACAGTGCAGGAGAGAATTAAATCGTTATATCGTCCAAAAGCTGACCCTATACTCTGGGGGTGCAAGCAAACGAGTCAAGCAGAAAAGAGTCTTCACATCTACGATATTGAAGAAGAAGAATGTATAATGTTTCTCGAATTTGATGAAGGAAGCATATTTCTTGTGAACGAACAGTCAGAAATTAGTTCTGCAGTTCGAAAAACTGTCTAGAAAAGAAAGTGAAAATTGAAGATAATCTTCCCGTACGCAAAAGTGTCAGAAAAGGATCTTTTAGTTGAAATCTCGAATATAATTTCCTGTACGGAAAGTGTCTAAAAAGGAAAGTAAAATTGCATGAAGATATTTTCCCGTACGCCAAAGTGTACTAAAAAAGGATCTTTACCATTTACGGACCACTCCAATGTGGAGATTGAATTGACGCAACTCCTGATTTCACTGAAGAAGAACACAGCATTTCATTGCAAACCTTTCAGGTCAAAGGAAATGAACTAGGAGAAGGTCAGTGGATGCAGGCGGTGACAAGAATCAGCCAAGGTTGATTTGAATGTGCGCAAGCAATCCTACCAGAGATGACCGTTCAGCATTGAGGAAATACCCTCTGTCAGAAAATCACGGGACGCCGTACAAGAGTTGATGGTAGATCCACACGACGTATCGAGGAGACACTTGGAAAAAGGGACGACAATGAGTTCGAATAACATCCAATAGAAAGGAGAACAGCGAAAGAGATAGAGAAGATGAGGAGCAAGCTTCCGTGGTTCATACTCGAAGAGACATCAGCACGACTGAGTATGAATCCGACATGAGCGAGATCCACTTATTCCGTTGAACAAACGGAAGACTACACGTGCGTCAAGATCGCCTTCCATGCTAGATCCACAGCAGAAAAGGAGCGTTTGACAAAACTAGTTCAGCGTCACAGAAAGTCTTTTCAGACTTACCATGATCTATGTGCTTGGACAGAATGTGAGCTAAAGCTGAGCACACAAGAGCCCGTCAATGTACGTTCAATACTTTACCCTTTCCCAGATGGAAGTGATCAAGAGGAAAGTCTCTCAAATGGAGTCTATGGGCGTTATTAAGAAGCGACCTTGTTGCCCTACAAACGCACCAATCGTGCTAGTAAGAAGAAAGGACGGAGCAGTGCGTTTTTTGCACTGATTTCACAGGAAAATTAAATCTTGTGACAGTGTTTGGTGCATTTGTTCTCACAGCTATCTCCGCAGTTGTGTTTGGTGCAGTTCGTTTCTTACAACTGTCTTAGGCAGTCGTGTTTGGTGCAAGCTGGTCCTTACGGCTGTCCTGCAGTGTGTTTGGTGCAGTTGTCCTCACAGCTGTCTGGCAGTAGTGTTTGGTGCAGGTGTCCTCACAGCGGTCCTAGCAGTAGTGTTTGGTGCTGTGCTCATACAGGAAATGGAAGGACAAACTGATGCCAGTAGCATATGCCAGCAAGAAGCAGAAGGGTGGCCGAATGAATTACTCCTACCCATGATAAGGAGTGTTTGGGGATTGTTGGGCAGTCAAGATGTTGAACACGTAATTGTACGGTGGTCATAACTTCACCCTTGAAACAGATTATCGTCCACCGAGGTTTATTCTGGAAAAAATACGCTCAAAGGACAGAATCCGGGCGATTGATGCGTTGGGCGCTGCAACTGCAGCAACATGAATTCCAATCTGAGAGGACTTTCCAGGAGAAGATAATATAGGCGCTGACTACATGTCGCGCATCTCACTAGGGGAGTGGAACAGAAATTCAAAACTGTTAGTGTAATTGTGTGTATAGTCATGTATTGTTTATGTCATTGTGTAATTTGACAGTGCAGCACTATCAGTGTGTGCTTAAGGATTCATTGCTATTGTGCAATTGCAGTCTATATAATACTGCGGGAAATCGGTTACAACCAGAATAGTGTGGCGGTCTATATAAAAATGCTTTGAAGGAGATGTAAAGAACATAAGCTTTAATTGAGGAAAGAGTCCTAGAGCTACATGGGGATGTAGCGATTCCAATATATTTTTTTTTCTGTCAGAAGCATAACGGAAAATATTTGTGCAAAGGTGCATTATAAGATAGTAGTTGTTGTGCATTTGTACAGAGAGTTGTAGGAGAGGTGAGGTGAGAGTTGTAGGAGAGGTGAGGTTTGGTACCGACGGTTGTGAATCAGTCGAGGGACGTCTCATAAGCGGTATAGGACGATCTCTGTTTTGAGCCCATCATAGCACATGTTGTGGATTGTTGGAAGACACTCTGGTGGTGGATTGGTTGCAATCCACGAGGACGGTGCCAGGTATGCACCAGTCTAGCGTTTAGTGGACGCTTGTGATGGATATATAATCTCGACTGATTTGGGAGCAGTGAAATCTGGGAAGCGAAAGGCTTCATATGTTTTGCTACATTCATAGTAGGTGTGTGACTAAGCAGGAGGCTTAGGGAGTTTTTAGTGAAAGTATGTCCGTGGTGGCAAGCAAGAGGCTTCGTTGTGGTACATATCAAGTAGCGTGCCTGTGGACTAGCAGGAGGCTTAGGGAGACTATTAGTGAAAGTAGTCCGTGGTGGATGCAGAGGCTTCGTAGTGGCTACTTCATAGAGTGTGTGTGACTAAGCAGGGGCTTAGGAGACTATTAGTGAAAGTAGTCCGTGGTGGCGCAGCGGCTACGTTGTGGCTACCTTTCCATAGTAGCGTAGGAGGGCTAAGCTATGAACGCTTAAGGCTGTTCAATGTCATTTGTGTACGACTTATTCTTTAATTGTATCTAAAAACAAAACGTTGACGCGGAAGCGGGGCGATACTGATGGAGACTCCAAGGCCACATATACCTAGTATAAGCGCTGACTAATTGTATGTTTCAGTTGAAGGAGCAACTGAGGGAAAACTATTTTTTGATGCGGTATGCTTATGCGTCATAGGATAGTTGTCGTCATGACAGGGGTCATGAACTTTAGAACACGTTGTTTTGTTGATTGTGAAAAGTGAAATAGCTTTTGCACTTAATCTGCGAGTTAAGTCGCGTTTCTTATGTTCACATAGTAAAAGTTTCGAGAAATTGGTTATCGAACCAAGTATAGGGTAGTCCTATTTGGTAAAATTGAAGTTGGTTATAATTTGTCGTCTTACTAGTTAATTTGAATGGATTTAAAAGCACGATTTCACCATGTTTTTAATCTTAAGTGGGGAATATTGTGATAGGAAAGGCGTTTTGACAAATATAATGTCGTCTTTTTACGTTAGTTGTAAAGTTTCGTCATTTGAACTTTCAAATGACGCAATTTCCGGTGTAGTTTATTTTACTTCAAAGTTTGTGAAGATGTTTGGGTTGTTGCCAAGAGCATGCGTCGTTAAAAAAACTAGATTAGTTTTTATCCTAAGTGAATTTTGTGGTTGCGCGGTAGTTCATCTAATCGGATGATTTGTTGACTACCGTAACCACTGGAGTAGGCGTTAAGAGCAGGAACTGGCAGTTGTTGTACGCAGGAGAGGAAGGAGGCGGACACGTATTTTTGATTCTGGACTTAGAAAGAAGAAGTGACATTTTTGTCCTCTAGCAAACGGGCTTAAAGTATAAAGAATTTAATAATTTTACCGTAAGCCTTTAACACCAGATGATATCTTACTGTGTGTTGAAATCGACGATATTAGTTAATCCTTCATCGTGCGACGCCCCACACAACTCAATTCCACCCAACGCTTGGAGACTGCTGCATGTCTCAGCAAGCGAGGCTAGCTTAGCCTTGATGACCCTGCGAACCCGAGATTTGAGGGAACCGTGCTGCCAGGATCATCAAGCCATAGCGCCGCTCTATCGAGTAAGTTAGCAAGCGTATTTCATAGGTCTAGAATTATGAATTAGGAGTGCGAGGTGCGGTATTAATATGATAGTTAACAATATTTAGTTGGTTTGATTTATTCTGAAATTATTAAGACATTGATTGCGTTGATGTTTTATGATCGTTCTTGTGCAGTGTTCAGGGATGCGGCTCCGGGGAGGGAGCGAAGCGACATCTTCATTGATGTATCACTCATCTGCCATATATTGTGTTTATCATTGTGCCCATAGACACTACAAGCACGACACCCCACAGCGAAAATGTAAAATTTGTTGTTGTGTTTGTTTGTCAGGTGACACATCCAGATTCTGTCGGGATAATTATAGTATAAGAGTAGATCTCCAGTCTCAAGATCTCGTAGTGCAGGTTTTCTGCCCGAACTATAACTGGTGCTTCACCGACATTGTTACGGTTCTACGAAGAAGCTTCGACGATGGGAAGAAGCACGACCGTCGGGGAGGGAGATCTCCGTCGTCTTCATCAGCTGCGCCCGTTTGGGGCCATTTCGTTTAAAGGCTTCCCCCCGACGAAAGCAAAGATGAGTGTATAGTGTTTTGGACATTTGCGGAAGCTTGATGATTTAGTATAGACAAGGCGAAGGAGAACTTTAGTGTCTCTTGGAAGATTTTGCGCGGATCATACAGAGATTAAATAGGTGTATCACGTTGTTGCGGTGTGCAGAGTTGGACGATCATCGGTCGTGTGTGTTGTGTTGGATTGAATGGAATTGGAAACTGTCACACCCTACCGTGTGACAGGAGCCACATCGACAGAGGGTGGGAGCAAACTTCGACAGACGAGAGGGAGGCCACATCGACAAAGAGGAGGGCGAAGCCACATCGACAGAGAGGAGGGGGGTCCACATCGACAGAGAGGAGGGGAGCCACATCGACAAGAGAGGAGGGGTGCAGCAAACTCTACCATGCAATTTCGTAAGTTTTTAAACATTTCTGGTTCCTAATTTGGTCTTGCAGGATGGAAAGGAGATCGAAAAATGTATGCCTACTTGTACTAGTATCTCAGTGTTGGGTTTGCTGTATTTGATGTTGTTGGGGACATTACTTACAAGGTGTCAAACCGATTTACTGTCACAACTAGGGCCCTAATTGCACGTTTAGTTGTTTTCAAAAATGTTCTTAATAATCAGGCTGTCTTTATTTGCCATTCCACGGTGGTTGGAGATGTAGAGGAGCGTCGTTTCAAGCCGGCTGAGAAAGCTCCCATCGTAGCACAGTGTTATTGACTCTTTGAGGAACTTCTCGGCAGCAGGTTTGTAGTTATTTTTGGAGAAGAGGAGCGGTTTAATATAACACATATTCCAAATGAATGAATGATGATGATGATGATGTGAGAAGAGGAGGGGGGGGGGAAGGGGTGGTCTGTCTGCAGTGTCAGCCGTGCAGGTTTGTGCATCATTGATATCGCATCGTTTGTGCTTTTAATGCTGCTTGTTTTATGCAAACAGCCTTTATTGGGATATGTATTGCATTGGACCCTTATTTCCGTTGTTTAACGTTGCTTCATTTTCATGATTAGCATGACCCTTATTTAATTCCTTACATTTTATGTTTCAGAAGGGAAGCTATTGATTACTTCGTGGCGGATGGCAACTGCTTTTTCCGGGCTGTGGCCAAAGAGATGGACTCAACAGAAGACACCCACTTGCAGTGGCGGCGCCGTGTTTGCGATGAAGTGGAGACCAACCCGTGTGTCTGTTACAGGCAATCCGTGAAGTTAGGAAATTCGCGTATTTCCTGATTCATTTAGGAAATTCATGTAATTCCTTAACAGCTTAGGAAATACAAGAATTTCCTAAAATAGTTAGGAAATTCACGTATTTCCTAAAATAAAACGCCAACAATTACATGGATTTCCTAATCTATAAATACACCCAGTCAGGAAGGATCAGCCAGGAAGCTGAACAAGTGTTCACAAGTGAGTGAAATGTGTTGTGTTCCTGTTTGAGGCAGAGAATTGCGTGGTGTTCCGCATTCAAATTTTGTAATCAGTAAGTGTGGGCCTGTACAAAATGGAAACTCGGGAACACTTTTTAAGGAATGTAAGGGCAGAAAGGATACCACAATACCTGATAACACGGGAGGAATATGGAGACATCATACAGGAAGTGAAAAAAGCGTACGCCACAACTTCTGGAAAATCTCGTCGAGACTACTATCTTATCAAAAAGTAATTATCTATCTCCTCATATTGAAAGTTAGCGCCTCTCTCTCTTTCTTTCTCTCTCTCTCTCTCACACACACCGCACACACACAGTGTAGGCCTACTTTCCCTCATCGACTTTTCTGTTTAGAATGTATCCTGACCCATCATTTTCACATTGAAAGCGAAGTCACACCATTCGAAAAAAATGCATCATATCTCTCACGCCGACGCGTTGCGGCATTCGATTTGATGAGATCATGAATATGAAACCGACCTACTTGCAGTTGACAATTCAGTCTGAGCAAATGTGAGCCTAGGTTGGCCTGCTACCAATTTTATTTTCTTCGCCAATGGTTTTTTTTAACATTTTTGTAAGTTAGCGCCTCTCTCTCCTCTCTCTTTCTATCTCTCACTCTCCCTCTCTCTCTCTCTCTCCAATTTTTTTATGTATCCCACCCGCCACCCGCTCTCAACTGACAAAGAGTATACATGTCCCCATGCTATGCTCCCTTTCCAGGTATGAGGTCATGCAATGTGGAGACTTGGAGAAGCTCATCAGAAAGCGAGGTGATCCCACAACGCCTCTGTACTTCGCTGCTGTAGAGGACATGTTTGAATCATTCATCGAGCCCACTTGGCTACTGGACATGGCGGGCGAGATCGGATGCTGGAGGACATAGGCAGAAAATATGCCAACATCCCAAAGCAAGCTGTGGGGCTCTACAAAAAACACTGTGAAAGTGTCAAAGAAAGCACAAACGACCAAAGTGAAAGGGGTGGTTGTGAATCCCATTCTGACAGCTGATGAATTGTCTCGGTGCCAGGTAGATCTCATTGACATGCAGTCTCTTCCTAGTGGGGACGTCAAATGGATTTTAGTTTATCAAGATCACTTTTCAAAAATATGTACTGCTTCGTCCACTCATGTCAAAAAGAGCAGCTGAAGTTGTACACCAGCTTGTCGATATTTTTCTGACTTTTGGAGCTCCCGCCATCCTTTCAGTCCGACAATGGATCAGAATTACGGCTAAAGTTATCTCAGACGTTGCAAAACTTTGGCCAACTTTGAAATTAGTTCACGGAAAAACCAAGATACCCACAATCAAAGGGTCGTTGAGCGAGTAAACGGAGACATCAAAGACATGCTTGTGGCGCGGATGAATGACAACAGGACAACAGAATGGAGTTGGGGTCTGAAATTTGTTCAGTTCATGAAGAACTCGAGCACCATGCAGGCATCGGGCACACTCCCTTCAAAGCAATGTTCGGTGTCGACGTCAAAGTTGGTCTTCAGTCTACCCCACCTTCTGATGAAATCGTGCAAATGATAAGCACAGAGGAAGAGTTGGAGCAGGTTGCACAACTACAGCAACGTCGTCGACTCGAGCACAATGCAGAACCAGAGCAGGCGACTCTTTATGCATCATCAGTCGTGACAGAGTCTTTTTCTGGAACTGGATATGTTTCCCCTGCCACTGATCTGCAACATCAAATGTAGACATTGTTCATACATTTAATGTGCCGCTTCTTCAGATCAGACGTCTATGACAGTTCACACACGGATTTTCTAGCAGTTGAGAGAGCACCAGGTGTGTCAATTGCACCAGGTCTGTCAGTTGAGGAGAACCAGGTGTGTCAGTTGCACAGGTGTATCAGTTGAGGGAGTACCAGGTGTATCAGTTGAGGGAGTACCAGGTGTGTCAGTTGCACCATTGTGTCAGTTGAGGGAGTACCAGGTGTGTCAGTTGCACCAGTTGTGTCAGTTGAGGGAGTACCAGTGTGTCAGTTGCACCAGTTGTTGTCAGTTGAGGAGTACCAGGTGTGTCAGTTGCACCAGTGTGTCAGTTGAGGGAGTACCATGTGTGTCAGTTGAGGACCATCAGGTGTGTCAATTGAGGAAGTACCAGGTGTAGTCGGTAGACAGTCATTTAGATAAAATAGGGGGACGCGCAAGAGAACTCATCAAGCAACGACGAACCAAGCGAGCGAATGCTCAAGAGAAGCAGACAAATCTGATTTTAGCAAACAAAAGTGACAGCGTCATGATTCCAATTCCATTGGTGGATCGAGGTGAGGGGATCCTCGTAACATCATTGCCATTGTCTTGGACAGAAATGAAAATGACATGTACAAGCTTGGAGTTAGACAGGGTGTACTGAAGGGCAGATACTCCAGAATCAGTTTGACGTCTGTCAAGAACACTTTCTAAGTGAAGATTCTGTTGACTCACCAAAGCTCTCTCACTCCGCGAAGCAGTTATAAGCGAATCTCTGGGGGAGGTCAGGGCTTCATAAAGTGCAACGCGTTGGTCAGAAAGGAAGGAAATGTGCAACAAACAAATGCAAATGTTTCAAAAATAAACTAAAATGCAACAGCAGGTGCCATGGAAGCTCACGTGTAAAAACAATGCTGACTCAAGCAGATTTCATTGTGACTGAAACAAGGTGGTTGCAAATTTTACTGCTGCATTTACTTTTGTATAATTTTGTGAATAAATGCATCTTTTAACTGTTTCTACGTTTTATTATAAAACAATAAGCGAATATTTCTCTCTCTCTCTCTCTCTCTCTCTCTCTCCTCTCTCTCCTCTCTCTCTCTCTCTCTCGTTGCATCGTCTGTCCGTATATTGGGTGTTTATTTATAGATTAGGAAATCCATGTAATTGTTGCGTTTTATTTTAGGAAATACGTGAATTTCCTAACTATTTTAGGAAATTCATGTATTTCCTAAGCTGTTAAGGAATTACAGAATTTCCTAAATGAATCAGGAAATACGCGAATTTCCTAACTTCACGGATTGCCTGTAACATGTCTACCAAAAGTATATAGAAGGGGCCGGGCCGTGGTAGAGAAACATGTACAGTGATGCGCACACCAAAACATTGGGCTGTTACATGCGAGATGTATGCTCTTGCTCAGGTGCTGAAGCGTCCACTTTACACGTTTTCTCCCCCGAGCCTTGATAACGCAGATGATGGCTGGCTGTACAAGTGGCTGGAATTCCAACCCCGAACACCTGCCATGGTCAGCAATCATCCGCGTTATGTTACACTGTGTAACACCCACGGAACCACTTTGACAGAGTGAGCCCCGTGGATGTTGACAGATGTAACTGCAGTCTGCCCGCTCCCCTTCTGGGGGGGGGGGGGCATGAGGCTAGCATTGACCTTACGTTGTGTAGTTGAAGATTTGAGATATTTGGCAAAATAAAAGACATTGTGGAAGATTTGGATATTTGGAAGCTCTCTCTCTTTCTCTCTCCTGTCTCTGTTTCTGTCTGTCTGTCTCTCTCTCTCTCACTCTGTCAGTCTCTGACCCCTCCTCTCTCTCTCTCTCTTTTTTAACTCTATGACTCACTCCGTCTCCTCTCTCTATCTCTGTCATGATCAGTTTGTCTGTCTGTCTCTCCTTATTCTCTCTTTCTATGTCTGTCTGTCAGTCTGTCCTCACCTCCTCTCTCCATCTTCTCTCATTTTCTGTCTACATCCTTCTCTCTCTCTCTCTCTCTCTCTCTCTCTCTCTCTCTCTCTCTCTCTCTCTCTCTCTCCTGAAATTGATTATTACATTTTAAGTAAATACCGTTTTTTTTAAATACACCAACATCAACATTTAAGCTTCGATGTTTTATCTTTGTCAGGAATGACACAAAGCTAGTATAAATGACAATGTCAAAAGAAAACATGCATTCAGGATACATTTTCAAGACGCTATACGAGGCCTATCACTTATTCTATTCTTTTCCCACGCCCATTATTACGTCATTGACTTTCAATTGGCGGGAAGTCTTTTTATGGGGCCTCAAGCTATATTCTGATCTCCTCGGATAAGATCAATTTTTTTTACTGAAATTCACCTTATCCGAGGATCGGTTAACGTGCCCCTCGGATAAGATCAAGAATTTTTTTTGTCCCAAGGGGGGTCACCTTATCCGAGGAGTACTGTATATATATGACATTCATCTCTTGAGCAGAACATGTTAACATCATACTGCACACATTGCATAAAACCAATTTAGACAAATTTGTACTGGTCAGTGTGTGAGTGTGTGTGTGTGAGTGTGTGTGTGAGTGTGTGTGTGTGTGTGTGTGTGTGTGTGTGTGTGTGTGTGTGTGTGTGTGTGTGTCCATGTTATCTGCCTTTATTTAAGTCCTCGTGTTCACAGAATTGTTTCAGATCAGTATGGATCACTGTTTGTCTTTTGTTTTCATGTTATCTGGACATGGAGAAAAAAATATTGCTTAGGCACAGTTCTTTTCGCACCAACAGATGCACTTGACTTTTGACTAGTAAGGATCATCTTGTATTTCTTCCAGATACCTGCCTGTACAATTGTTTGGATGCGCACAACAGATACCTGATTTCTGACCAATGTGGATAATCTTGTGTCTTTTCAAGTGACCTGTCTCCTAGAAGTCTTACTGTGCTGATGGATCATCCATGTCGCACCAGGTAATATACGAAAATGTCTTACTGCATACATCACATGCAATAGATCTCTAACCCGTGTCCATCATCTGATGTCTTTTCAAGCTATATGACATGTAAAAGGCTTTAAACACTTGCCACTTCAGACATATGATGCTAGGCTTTTAGCAGAACCCTGTCATGATTGTTTTACTGATTATTAACTGAAAGTAACAGAGTATGTAAATATATTAATGTACTAAAGTCAGGTAAATGTATTTTATTTTAAATGATCAGAAATAAGCAGAATCTTTTACAGAAAAAGTAATTTTTGAAACATTAACAATGGAAAAATACTGGGAGTGTGACATCAAATGTACACATTGGAAAACCAGGAGTCAACTGGTAGAGTTAATTAATGCACAGAACACAGCAAAATCAATTTTTCACCTGCACTATCTTGCACATCTTCGTAATTTGCCAGTGTACTAGTCTTTCAGCACACATCATTCACTGGATTGCATGATCTTATGTTTTTACAAGCAACTTGTTTGTGTAAGTCTTATTGCACACAACACGTGCAAATGACTTCTGTTCAGTATGGATTTTGCGTCTCTTTAGGCTGCCTACAAGTGTGTAACCCTTACTGCACACACTGCATGCAAATGATTTCTGACCAGCTTGATTCATATTGTGAATTCTCTTTAGAGTATCTGCAGTCTAAAGTCTTACTGCCACATCACATGAAAATAATTTCTCACCAGTATGGATCATCTTGTGTTTTTTCAGATGACTTGCCTGTGTAAAACTCTTACTGCACACATCACATGAAAATAATTTCTCACCAGTAAGGATCATCTTGTGTGTCTTCAGATTACTTGCCTGTATAAAACTCTTACTGCACACATCACATGAAAATAATTTCTGACCAGTATGGATCATCTTGTGTGTCTTCAGATTACCTGCCTGTATAAAACTCTTACTGCACACGTCATCACATGAAATAAGTTCTCACCAGTATGGATCATCTTGTGTGTCTTCAGATTATAAGCCTGTGTAAATGTCTTATGGCACACATCACATGAAAATGGTTTCTCACCAGTTGGATCATTTGTGTGTCTTCAGATTAACAAGCCTGTGTAAATGTCTTATGGCACACATCACATGAAAATGGTTTCTCACTAGTATGGATCATCTTGTGTTTCTTCAGAGAACCTGCCTGTATAAAACTCTTACTGCACAACATCACATGAAAATAAGTTCTCACCAGTATGGATCATCTTGTGTCTCTTCAATTCACTTGCCAGTCTAAAAGTCTTACTGCACACATCACATGAAAATAATTTCTCACCAGTATGGATCATCTTGTGTCTCTTCAGATGACCTGCCTGTGTAAAACTCTTACTGACACATCACATGAAAATAATTTCTCACCAGTATGGATCATCTTGTGTGTCTTCAGATGACCTGCCCGTGTAAAAGTCTTACTGCACACATCACATGAAAATAATTTCTCACCAGTATGGATCATCTTGTGTCTCTTCAGGTCATTACCCAGTGTAAAACTCTTACTGCACACATCACATGAAAATAATTTCTCACGAGTATGGATCATCTTGTGTGTCTTCAGATTACCTGCCTGTGTAAAACTCTTACTGCATACATCACATGAAAATAATTTCTCACCAGTATGGATCATCTTGTGTGTCTTCAGATTACTTGCCTGTGTAAAAGTCTTATGGCACACATCACACATGAAAATGGTTTCTCACCAGTATGGATCATCTTGTGTGTCTTCAAAGTACTTACCTGTGTAAAGCTCTTACTGCACACATCACATGAAAATAATTTCTCACCAGTATGGATCATCTTGTGTGTCTTCTCACACGAAAATAATTTTGACCAGTATGGATCATTTTGCGTTTCTTCAGATTATCTGCCTCTGTAAAGTCTTACTGCACACATCACATGAAAATTTCTCACCAGTATGGATCATCTTGTGTTTCTGCAAATAATATGCCCATGAAGAAGTCTTATTACACACATTGCATGAAAATGGTTTCTGACCTCTATGGATCATCTTGTGTGTTTTCAGTTACCAGCCTGTGTAAAAGTCT
This sequence comes from Conus ventricosus, assembly GCA_018398815.1. Classification (NCBI taxonomy): domain Eukaryota; kingdom Metazoa; phylum Mollusca; class Gastropoda; order Neogastropoda; family Conidae; genus Conus; species Conus ventricosus. The sequence goes on along the minus strand of JAFLJL010000149.1, from coordinate 9,074 downwards.
TACTGCACACGTTACATGAAAATGGTTTTTTGGACCTATGTGGATCATCTTGTGTGTCTTCAGATTACCAGCCTGCGTAAAAGATCTTCTGCACACATCACAAGTGAACAGTTTTTTCTTTCTTGGTTTCACCTTCACCTTTCCTACTGAGGTCACAGTTGTACTGAACACACCACAAACCACTGGTTTCTGAGCTGACCCTGATGCTTGACAAGTGGAAGACACAGGTTTGTCATCTTCCTGTACAAACAGAAATATTACTTCATTATCAGTGTCATAATCATGTTACATCACTACCATCAACAAATTGACCAGTTAATGATCATCACTCCTATCCTTTTATCAGGCAGTCTTATCCAAAATCAAGGGTAACACACAAAGAAAAGGAAAAGAAAGCAAGCCACTGCACTGATGTGAATGGATCAAAGCTTCAAGGATATTGAAGTAAACTGACAAATGGGTTCAATGAGCTGCTAGTTTCAGCTCTCAAAGCCAGTGATAGTATTCAAAACCCAGGGGACTACAGAGGGTTCGGGTGAAGGAAGGGAAAGGGGGGGGGGGGGGGGATTGGGAAGGGTGGCGGACAGGAAGAGGGAGTGGAGAGGAAGGAGCAGAGGGGAGGAGAGGAGGCACAGAGGGGAGCTCCCCTTTTCCCCTTCCCTATCCCCCGCCCACGGCGGCGCCGGCACACTCAGAGCCACTGCATTTAGTTCGCTCAACGCTTTGCCTTTTGACTCCGGCTAGGCCCTAACTAGTCAGCCACTGCACGGCCAGACGCTGTGTGTGTTTGGACGCTTCGAGACTGGTGCAACATCTTTAAGTTATATTTACTGTACAGAGGTTTTTTAACTATAATTTCTGTATGACAGCAATGGCGCAGTGAGTACTTGAGAGTGTGACAAAAGCTGGCATTTCAGTCTTCTCTGTGAGTACCATAATTAAGTTCGTGTTTAAAACTTTCTGACAGAACTTTGCGACCGGCAAAACCTATAGCCTGTGCTGCGCGCGCCGTGCGTCGTTGGCCTGGTAAGCCGAAGCAAAGACGGAGGTGGAGGGCGCGCGAACTATCTTTGGCCGAAGTAGGCCAGGCGTTGGCAAAAATCTTTGTGAATGAAAAGTTAGTTAGCATTTGTAAAGGGGCCGTATTTACACCGTTGTATATATACATATTTCTTCATTGTTGCTACATTTTATATGTACTATGGTTGCATGTAGAGCAACGTAGGCCTAATTAAAGGGAAACGTAGAGGATAACATATTTACTACAAGCAAAATAATACTACTGATAACAGTAATGGTAGTAGGCATAACAATAATAAGTGAATAATTATTATAATTAAAATAATACTTCATTTCCATCACTACTACTATTTCTGTCGGCAAATTCAAATTAAAGTGTATTGTTGGTAGTACCATTAGGGTGTTGTGTGTGTGTGTGTGTGTGTGTGTGTGTGTGCGTGTGCGTGCGTGCGTGCGTGCGTGCGTGCGTGCGTGCGTGCGTGCGTGCGAGAGAGAGAGAGAGAGAGAGAGAGAGAGAGAGAGGGGGGGATGGCCGAAAGGATTATGGAACAAAACGGTCACTCTCTCACTGAACATTTTGAACGTTTAAAGGTCTTGTGTAGACTGTGTGGGAAAAGGTCTAAGAGATCAAAGAAAGATAAAAAACAAATCAGTAGTAACGTGTTTGAGTGTTGCTTCTGAAATAAACGTAATCTTCAATGTGAATGTTCTGGAAGATAGGGAGGAAGTACATTCAAAAATAGTTTGCGTGTTTTGTGGCAAACACTTTGAAAAATCTGACAAACCGCAAACATTCAACTACAGCAAAGAGCCGTGCATTGGCAGAATTTGAAAAAGCCTCAAAATTATGGCACCTGTTTGACCCCAGTTTATCTGTCAGTCAGTGTGCGCTATGCACTCACTTTCAACAGCAGAGTAAAGGTGGGAGACCAGAGAAAAAGATAAAGAAATCTGCCGTTCTCAAACAGTATTCCCAACCAGCAAAACGAAAGTGCCAATCAAACTCTGATCTTGATAGTGATATTTCATTTTCTATCTCATCTGAAGCCACATCAACTCCGGCAAAAGTCCCTAGAACTGTATCAGTGCAGACTGCCCCAGCTGGCATCAATGAAGCATTATCTCCAGTCAAAAAACAAGTTTCCTTTTGTGTCACATCTGATGCCACATCAACTCCACCCAAAGATTCAAGAGGCGCATCAGTGCAGACCGTTCCAACTGGCATTGACAAAGCATTGTCTCCGTTCAGAAAAGAATCCTCAGGCCTTTGAGTCAGCTGAAGGCACCACTGACAAACACAGAAGAAGCTTATTTCACAAAACTTGCCCGCATTAAGCTCTCACAGTCCAGTGATTAAAATGACTGTCACATGCCAAACTGGTGGACAGCGATTGTGCTGAAAAAAATTACAAAACCTCGGAAAGCATCAAGTGAAGCTCGAACACCACTCAGGAAGAAGCGAGCAAAAGAAATGAACAAAATTCGTTTGAATGTATCAGGAGACACTGAACAAGATGCGGCCAAACAGCAGGGCACAGAACTGAAGACGGCAAGCAAAGTACGCAAACAGCTGGTTCTTAATGAAGCGAAATGCGGTCAAGTATCTGTAACTGCAAAACAAGGTCCTGCCCTTCGTGCGGCACTTGCCTCAGTTTGACAAAGTACAGACTGCACAAACAGTTCTATAGGAGGCTCGGGGTACAGTTTGCCAGTGAACAGAAAGAAAGGAAAGAACAAGTCAAAGCACAGTGTGCAGAAGTAGAATGTCAGATGAGAAGTGTGGAGGTCTGGAATGAGATCGATGGGATTATGGAACTGGTTCCAACACCTTCTGCAGGCATTAAGGATGTCCAGCATTTGTCACCAAACTGCTGGATGCTTATGACAATCAAGGCCGATTAACATGGCATGATGAGAGTATTCCAGAGAACGAAATCTGGATCAAGATTGGCGGTGACCATGGAGGCGGATCATTTAAAATGATGCTTCAAATAGCAAACCTGGTGAACACTAATTCAAAGCATAACACATGCATTATGACCATTGCTGAATGTAAGGACACCCCTGAAAACCTAAGAAGACTGTTGGACCCTTACAAAGAGCAAATTGAAGACCTTGAAAGCATGGAATGGAGAGGCAAACAAACTCGCCTTTTTCTCTTTGGAGACTATGACTTTTTAACTGAAATGTATGGACTGTCAGGTGCACAGGGGATCCACCCGTTGTCTGTACTGCACAACAATGAAGACACAGATGCAGCTGCCCCGGAGAACAATGAAGGAAACATCAGCAAGAGAACGGTCAGTCAGATCAAGAGGGACTATCAGAAGTATAAGCGTGCAGGAAAAATGAAATCAAAAGCCAAACTATTCAACAATGTCATCAGAAAACAGTTTTAGACATAGAACTGAAGCAGGTGACACCTCCCTACCTTCACATCTTGTGGGTGTTGTCAAAAACACCATGACCTGCTTGAAGATCAGTGCCATGCTCTTGATGAACGGCTGGCAAGACATTTTGCTTCACTTGATGACATCACTCTTGACAATTGTGAGTATTTCTCAGTACAGTTTTAGCAGCATGCAGAGGTGATTCTAGGATTCCAAAAAAGGGGGCCAGGGCTCCCTCAGTGTAAAAAAGGGGGCCCCCAGGGGGGCTTAAATTTTAACTATATAATTTCTATATTTTTCAACGGCAGGTACTACTAGTGTTATAAATTGTTTAAATCATAGTATTCGTAATCATTCAGAGGATTAATGCAGACAACCTCTGTGTCTGGCTTCGCTGTACTACTGTCCACAAGCGTCTCTGAAGCGGTCCCTGACTCGTCTCAGGCATGTCGCTTGCAGACACAACACTGTCTGGTTTTGATGACGAAAATCCCGAACCACCATCATGATCACAGAAACTTGACACAGGCTCCGATTCCCGCTCGCATGACGAAACAGAACTAACCCGGTCGACTGACAGTCTGATTGCGATCGCGTATCTACATCTCCACTGTCGGCACTGGCACTCGTTGAAGGATAACTTGGCGGCTGCTCAGTGACGGTCGAACACTCGCTTTGTACATCCAAAGAATCATCTGCCTCTCCTCCTCTCTTTGATTTCTTCGCCCCTCGGGTAAAGAAAAATCCAACAACGTGCCTCGTTTCGCCATGATGGAACCTCAGGCAGAAACGCAGGGCTGCCGTACCGCGAGCTGTGATTGGCTGAAAGCAAATTTTCCAACCAATCGCAGTTGACTATACAGACATGCGTTTACATTCAGTTCCTACTGCTCATGCGGACAAGGCTGACCTTGACATAGCTGATAGCTCGATGACGCTTCGCTTGGTTCGCTCGGTAGATTACTAGGCCAAGCGGACGCGAGATTAAAAGGCAAGGGAGTGAAAAAAAATTAGCGCAGTCACGACTGGCGAGCGCGGCATTTCTTGTTTGTGTGCGGAGCAGCGGCCGCGCTGGGCTTGCGGTTTTGCGTCTTTCGATTTTTTTAAGCGGTATTCCGCTAATTCCGCGCTCTAGAATCACCTCTGAGCATGTAAAGAGCATAGAGCCATTGGAAAAGAAAAAGAAACTGCTGAGACAACTCCATGCCAAGGCCAGAAGTAAAACTACACAGGAACTTGAAGAAAGCATAAAAAGAACCAAGGAAGAAGTGGAGAAAATGAAATCTAGAGCCACTTCATTGCTATTCCGTTCTGGGCCAATCACAGCAAATCTAGAAGATGTTCTGCGGGCAAACAAGATCTTCCCACAGGCTTATCATTCAGGGCCTTTGTTGGGAACCATTGCAACAAGTATTTGAAAGAACCGGTGTACAAAAACATCTGTCAGAGTGTTGCAGAAAAGACAGGAGAATTCCAACTCGCTGGTCCCATACTAATACATCCAGAAACATTCGTGACAAGTTCACTGAGCTGAATGCCCTCTTCTTGATGTTCATCGGCGCATATCGCATCAAAGAGCCATCTGTGATGATGAGATTGAAGATATTGAAACATCCATTAAGCGGTACATGGCCTTTTACAGAGAAAAGTTTCCCAAGACTGCATCATTCCAAAACAACATCTGTTGGAACATCACTGTGTTCCATGGATCAGACACTGGGGGACAGGAGTGGCACTGCTGGGAGAGCAAGGAGGCGAGGAGACACACGCCACAATCAATGCACTGTTGAGAGGAGTCTGGGGCTTGAAAAACAAACAGCAACAGCTCAAAGTCCTGCTCACAGAGCATCTGACACTGGTGGCACCACAGTTTCATGGACTGATACTGCCACCACGTGAGAAAAAAACACAGCACTGATTACGGGGAAACGTTTTGTAATTGTCAGTTTGTACATTCTTTCCCTAAGCATCTTTATATTTGTCACTGAACAAATTCTAAGTATATGTTTCCAGCAGACTTTTGCAGATCATCCATTTCAGAGCGAGAGAGAGACAGGTATGAAAATTCATATACGTAAGATTTGTTGAAATGAAAAAGCATACATAAGTACTATCCCAATTGACACAAAATAATTATGTACATAATCATCCTATAGAACGTAAGAGCATTATAATGTTACTTTCAAGTTGACATATGTTCACTGATACAAGTTGAATTGCATGTTTGTAATGGGTGTATATAATAGCTAGAAATATTGACCTTTATTTCCAGATTATGCATATATTGATAAATATAGGTTTTAAAATTATTACATTAAGTGAGAGTAACTACTGAACATCAACTATAGTTTTTGTTTTAGATTTTTTTTTCAAACGGGCAAAGTGTACTTCATGTTAAAGTGTGGGTGGGGGGGACGGGGTGGGGGTGGGGGCGGTTTGAGAGAGGAGAGGGGACAACAGCAAAAGCCCTGTCAGTGTCACACTATTCTGTAACACAAGCCGCTGATCTGAGAGTGTAGGACACACCACGAGACATGTGCAGACAAGACAGTTTGTGTTGTGTTAAAAGTGATAGTGAACAGTTATGTGATGAGAAGTGGATATTGACACAGAACCATGGCTTTACCTTCAAGGGTCGTGAGTACACATGTGTGTGTGTGTGCATGCGTGCGTGCGTGCGTGCGTGTGTGTGTGTGTGTGCCTTGTGTGTGTGTGTGTGTGTGTGTGTGTGTGTGTGTGTGTGTGTATGTGTGAGTCAGTGTGTGTGTGTGTGTGTGTGTGTGTGTGTGTGTGTGAGATCTGTTTTGTTCTGTTAAGTCATGCATGCACGTCAGTTTCAATTCAGCTTCTCTCTCTCTCTCTCTCTCTCTCTCTCTCTCTCTCTTCCTCCCCCACTCTCTCTCTCTGTCTCTCTCTCTCTCCCTCCCTCCCCTCCCCGACCCACCTCAGTCTCGTATGCCGTGTATATGTTGTGTGTGTGTGTGTGTGTGTGTGTGTGTGTGGTGTGTGTGTGTGTGTGTGTGTGTGTGATATCTGTTTTGTTCTGTGAAGTCATGCATGCACGTCAGTTTCAGTTCAGTTTCTCTCTCTCTCTCTCTCTCTCTCTCTCTCCCCTCCCCTCCCCGTCTCAGACTCGTATGCCGTGTGCCGTGTATATGTAATTTTTAGTGTGTGTGTGTGTGTGTGTGTGTGTGTGTGTGTGTGGTGTGTGTGTGTTGTGTGTGTTGAGAGAGAGAGAGAGAGAGAGAGAGAGAGAGGTGGTGTGTGTGTGTGTGTGTGTGTGAGAGAGAGAAGAGAGAGAGAGAGAGAGAGAGGAGAGAGAGAGAGAGAGAGAGAGAGAGAGAGAGATTGTTCAGTTATGAGTGCAAGCCATTGTCATGTGAAACATTTTCTCTCTGTCATGCTTTTATTGATTTTGTATGTACAAAGCTATCTGTGCATGTCAAGTTCTTCATATATGTATTATTAATCAGTCCTCCTCCCACCTCCACTCTCCTCCCTCTCTCTCTCTCTCTGCATGCTTTTATTGATTTTGTGTGTACAAAGGTATCCGTGCATGTCTGTTTCTTTATGTATGTATTCTCAATCAGTCATCCTCCCCACCCCAATCTCTCCCTCCCTCTCTCTCTATGTCAGACTCTCTCTCTCTCTCTCTTCTCTCTCTCTCTCAGTTTTTGCATGCGCGCCGGTGTACACTGTGCATGTTTCTTTTCTTCCCTATTGATTTTATAAGTGGTAAATTTGTGTGCAGTGTCTTGTGTAGTCATGTTTACTCAACCATTCCTCTCTCACTCTCTTTCTCGTTCTCGTTCTCTCTCTCTCTCTCTCTCTCTCTCTCTCACAGACACACACGCACACACACACACACACACACACACACACACACACACACACACACTCGACTTTGGGTTGCAGCAGTTTTTCGTCAAGCGCTGGTCTTGTTTTTGTTTTGTTTTTTTCCATTAGTCAGGCTGTTAAAAGTTCATACCTAAACCCACATCTGTAATGTTAATAATCATAATGAGGGTATTGACGGTAAGTTTCTGCTTTTATGTACATATTGTGAGTGCGCGCACATGCGTGCATGCGTGTGCGCATGTGTGTGTGTGTGTGTTGTGTGTGTGTGTGTGTGTGTGTGTGTCAGACCTGCCAACCCCCTAAGAGACCAATGAGTAAGAATTGAAGCTCAGTGAGGCAGAAATGTGTAATTTCAGAGAGCTAAGAGTAATCAAGCGCAACACGTTACCTTTTCTCAAACAAACACGATGCGATGAAATTGTTCGCATAATTTTTGTGAACTTTACTTTTCTTCAAAAACAAGCTTTTCTTTTAAGTGTCACAAGAAATCTTTACAATTTATGAAAATGTTGAATATACTGGAAACACGCACATATCCCCTACACCATCATGGCATGGCACACCAAGGTTTGATAGTGCGCCAGAAACAACCTAAAAAATTGGAAATGAAATGAGGCAGGGAACAGTAAACAATAAACAAGTGGGGTAATTTTTGCTCCCATAAGGACACCTAACACAAAGCAACTTTTATAAGACTGGCACAGCCTTTTAAACTTGAATAAAGTCAGACAAATACATAGACGAACAATCTAATAGTGGGGGGGGGGGGGGGGGGGAAACAAGTGCAGGCCAACAACTGTCTTGATAGTAATGACTTGGCAAGATTTGGATTTTAAGGAGGGGGGTGGGGAGGGAGGGAGGAGTTTGAAGATGGAGAAACTGGGAACATGAAATAAGAAAATATATAACCTAAAAATGTTCTCCCCTGTTGCTGATTCTGTGCATGTGGGGTTGGCTATCAGCTCTGTGGCGATTGTGTCATTTTTTAAGTATCGCACCACCTCAGGAAAGAATTTGCCCCCCCCCCCCCCCCCCCCCACCCCCCCCCCCCCCCCCCCCCCCCCCCCCCCCCCCCCCCCCCCCCCCCCCCCCCCCCCCCTTCTGACTTCCATCGTCCCCAACACAAACGGTCCATTCTGCAGTCGAGATGTAGCAGCAGTTTAGGCTTCCATGCAAGGGTCCTTACAATGTGTGTTGTCTTTGTTCGACCGCTCTTGAACTGTTTTGGCGATCTCCGAATTGAGAACGCTTCTTTAAAAAGCTGGGACGCATGGTCGGCTGCGCGAAGAGCGATGTTGCGCTCGACGAAAAATCCGGCCACCAATGCTTCAGCCCAACTTACCCTTTTCCTAATTTCATCCTCTTTTGAGGTGTCTACAGTCTGAAAAAAACTGTGTGATGCTGGAAGAATTCGGCGCGTTAGAGGAATCAATGTGCTTGCGTGACTCAAGGTGACACTCCACATCCACCATCCTGCCATGGGAAATTGTGAAGTCCGACTCGCAAGTGGTACGCTGTGCACAATTTACACCTTTAGCCGAAGGTCGTATGCACGGGAACTTTTCCGAGTATTCTTTTCGGAACTTTTGACCAAGTTTTTTCTTTTTCGATCTCGTCCAAAACTTTCTACTCCACGTTTCGACATTTTCGTAGCTAAAACTTCGAAAGGACGCCAACTTCGCTGAATGGTAAAGATGGTGAAACGAACTGCGCATGACGGAAACGCTTCTTAAAGGTTACTGGTTATACGCACGGCGGCGTGTGTGTCTGTACATAAGCGATTTTAACCGATTTTTTTTTGTTTTG
>JAFLJL010000148.1:0-12233 GCA_018398815.1 Conus ventricosus | reverse complement strand
TTGCGTCTGCCTTTTGCCGAGTCTGGAGAAAGGCTCAGTGACGGTGAGGAAGACCCACTGATAACCCGGAAATCCTGTTGGCAGGAAAGACTGCAACCCGGAATCCTCTTCAGAAGGCACATACAGTCATGCGGCAAAGCTTGGACATAATATTATGGAGTTGTCCTGGTTTCACATGTCAGCTAACCAGCAAAGAGAGGGGCTGTAGAATGCACGCAGCAGTCTGATTGATGGTAGCGTCTTTTGCCGGACGGCTCTGCAGTCATAAAATACGGACTGGTACTCATATGGGGACGCTTCTGTGGAGGTCCTTTTATATTGCGTTCAGTGACCATCACGCAATTGCATTCTACCAGGAAGCAGTTATGTCCCTTGACATTTCAATTGAATGTCCTGTGCGTGCCTGCACCCTATGTCGACACAGCGAAGGCTTCCAATGGTGGTGCAGGGTTGCTCCTGGCTAAGTTGGTTTTGGCGATTGAGGACAATACTTCTCTGGGTCCCACTGGCACTTTCGTGTGTAGGCCTATCTTTTTTCTTCATCGGTCCACAATCAGTCCCTTTTCCGCTAAGCTTGTTAAGGTATCACAGACTCACGTTTAGTGCTGGAGTAAAAGATATCAAGATACGGATGAAGAGCAAATGTAGTAGAGATGTATTAAGTTATACCCAGTGTTCTTTTAAATCAAAGTGTTGGTCAGTCATAAACTGACTATTACTATTACCGTTACTATTGTTGTTAATATCATCATTACTATTAGCATTATTACTATTACCATTATCGTTATTGCACAACCATCATCATCACCATTACCATTATCATCACCATCATCATCGCCATCAACACTGTTACCACTACAACCATGCTGTTCGACAGTCCTCTGACCCTTCTCCTTTTTCCCCTTCTGTGTGTATAGCCACTATTAATACTAACACTACTATTGTCGTATTATCACCAAATGGGATGGTGGCGATTCACTCTTTATTATATTTTTATCATCAGCATTGTCATTAGTATCATTCTATCATCATTATTATTCCTATCATCATTTCAGTAATTCGCATAGAGACAATCCTTCCGAACGGCCTCGTTTTCATTCAACGCCCATCTTTCGCCGAATTTGAGATGAGGAGTGATTGCTCGTTGTTCGTTTTCATTAACCTGAATGTGTTTCTCTTGTCTGAAGAAGACATGAGGTCGAAACGCGTCGTGTTTTGCCTCGTAATTTGTTTGCCCATGTTCAGTGGCGGATTTACTTTATATTCCTTTTCAAATTATCAACTGACTCGTTTGGTCCACGGGAGCGGGTAACCGAAACGCCCACAGCAAGTAACTCTATATCCTTAAAGAGGCGTTGTTTTATCACAACCTATAGATAAGCATGACTGGGCCTTCAATGTGTGGCTGTTTGCTGATTGTTCTTGTGAGGTGAAGGCCGCGTATGGGATAAGGCTACATAGAGTCCGGCAACAGGTGCACTATCCTCTTCCCCTCACCCTTAAACATGTATCGTCTCGGGGATGGGGATGCTACTTTGAGGCTGTTATGAGCTGCATCCTGTAGTCTGATTTACCTCTGTTCAGGAGCGGTTATGTCCCTTGATATCTTAATGGAGTGTCCTGTGCGTGCCTGTACCCATCGTCAACACAGCGCAGGCCTCCAAGGGTGGTACAGGACTGCTCTTAAGGCGGGCGAAGACAGTGCTTCTCTGGGTCCTCCCCAGCACCTTCGGGCGTTTCTTTTTCTTCTTTGCCTTAACTAGGCTGACCCTGGAGAAAGGTCCAGTGACGGTCAGGAAAGACCCACTGACTACAGGAAAAGTCCTGTTGACAGTGGAAAAGACTACAACTTTGGATTCTCTCTTGAGGGCACATAAGACCGTATGGCGAAAGCTTGGCTGTGTCTGGAGTGGCACTGTCTTCATCTGTCCGTGGGCAGGGGTGGTTGGGTCTGTGGGGTGTGCTCGGCAGCTGGGGGGTGGTTTTTCGCCGGTGGGCTCTGCAGTCATGAAATACGGGCTGGTACACCATGGGGATGCTACTTTGAGGCTGTTATGAGCTGCATCCTGTAGTCTGATTTACCTCTGTTCAGGAGCGGTTATGTCCCTTGATATCTTAATGGAGTGTCCTGTGCGTGCCTGTACCCATCGTCAACACAGCGCAGGCCTCCAAGGGTGGTACAGGACTGCTCTTAAGGCGGGCGAAGACAGTGCTTCTCTGGGTCCTCCCCAGCACCTTCGGGTGTTTCTTTTTCTTCTTTGCCTTAACTAGGCTGACCCTGGAGAAAGGTCCAGTGACGGTCAGGAAAGACCCACTGACCACAGGGAAAGTCCTGTTGACAGTGGGAAAGACTACAACTTTGGATTCTCTCTTGAGGGCACATAAGACCGTATGGCGAAAGCTTGGCTGTGTCTGGAGTGGCACTGTCTTCATCTGTCCGTGGGCAGGGGTGGTTGGGTCTGTGGGGTGTGCTCGGCAGCTGGGGGGTGGTTTTTCGCCGGTGGGCTCTGCAGTCATGAAATACGGGCTGGTACACCCATGGGGATGCTACTTTGAGGCTGTTATGAGCTGCATCCTGTAGTCTGATTTACCTCTGTTCAGGAGCGGTTATGTCCCTTGATATCTTAATGGAGTGTCCTGTGCGTGCCTGTACCCATCGTCAACACAGCGCAGGCCTCCAAGGGTGGTACAGGACTGCTCTTAAGGCGGGCGAAGACAGTGCTTCTCTGGGTCCTCCCAGCACCTTCGGGTGTTTCTTTTTCTTCTTTGCCTTAACTAGGCTGACCCTGGAGAAAGGTCCAGTGACGGTCAGGAAAGACCCACTGACCACAGGGAAAGTCCTGTTGACAGTGGGAAAGACTACAACTTTGGATTCTCTCTTGAGGGCACATAAGACCGTATGGCGAAAGCTTGGCTGTGTCTGGAGTGGCACTGTCTTCATCTGTCCGTGGGCAGGGGTGGTTGGGTCTGTGGGGTGTGCTCGGCAGCTGGGGGGTGGTTTTTCGCCGGTGGGCTCTGCAGTCATGAAATACGGGCTGGTACACCCATGGGGATGCTACTTTGAGGCTGTTATGAGCTGCATCCTGTAGTCTGATTTACCTCTGTTCAGGAGCGGTTATGTCCCTTGATATCTTAATGGAGTGTCCTGTGCGTGCCTGTACCCATCGTCAACACAGCGCAGGCCTCCAAGGGTGGTACAGGACTGCTCTTAAGGCGGGCGAAGACAGTGCTTCTCTGGGTCCTCCCCAGCACCTTCGGGTGTTTCTTTTTCTTCTTGTATCGTCTTGCATCATCATATATAGCCACTACTCTCTCTCTCTCTCTCTCTCTCTCTCTCTCTCTCTCTCTCTCTCTCTCTCTCTCTCTCTTGTGTGTGTTAAACATGAGTTCTTATCTTGGGAAGGAGTTAGGATACAAGGTTAGGGGTAAATGACACAGGAAATCAAGCAGATTTCATTGGACGGAGAGAGAGAGAGAGAGAGAGAGAGAGAGAGTGTGTGTGTGTGTGTGCGCGCGCGCGCGCGTGACCTGACCGACCTTTTCTGCTGGTATGGAAGTTTTTATCAAACCTGATATGGTCGATGCCCTAAATCAAAGACAGGTCCACTCAGTCGCTCCCTTTTTCTCTGTGGCCTGACCATGACTTCCATTCTCACTTACGTGACCGTCTCTTACCCCACAAGTCCCCCGCCAAATGGTCTAACCCGAGTAACCTATCACACAGTCTGCGTGTGCGCGTCGTCAAACAAGCGTCTACTTGAACGATAACGACAGATCTTTCTTGGCATGCAAATTCTGTTCGAGTGTTGGCGTTGCGCTGTGATTTGTGCAACATTGCTAGTGAAAAGCGTCGACAAGGGAGATAATAATAACTGCAGGGAGTGTGATTTTGACAGCCAAGGCAAAGCCGGCTGATAAATAAGAATACCACGATCATCTATATAGTCTGTCTTTGCTGGGGGAAGGGCCAGTCCGAATTTTAGAGTCCACGTCTTCTAGACTGTAACTGCCATTTCTGCAGTTGTGCTTATGTCGCCGTGAAGGCCTGCTTAAAGTGTTCATAACGTTTTCGCTTATTCTCGTTGTGTTTGAAACGTCTCCGTTCATCCTTAATCAGTCTAGCTGAACCTAACTGTTTTCCTTAGAACTTGACGTGACATTTTCAGTTTTCGTGACAAAATGTGCACTGCCACGTTAAAAGATGAGTTTTCCAGAAGGAATTTCGCTCTGCGGTTCCACAAATCTGAAGCCTTTTGTGAAGCTCAGGTACGTTTGAAGGGTCCGAATGTTTCTGTTTCTTTCTTTCTTGGTTTCCTTTGTTTGGTTGGTTTGTTGGTTTGTTTGTTTATTTAAAGAAGATTTCTAAAGTCGAAAGTTTGATAGTAGGCTGTGTAGCATTTTGGCATCCTACAATACATTGATCAGACCAAGACAGACTGCTACAAAACTTAGTGACTATGTTTGGAGACATTCATAAGAAACTAGCAGACAGAACACACACACACACACACACACACACAATACAATACAATACAATACAATACAATACAATATTTATTCCTTTTACCCCTTTTGGGGTATGGAGGAAGGGTGTGTTTAAAGCAATAACAGTAAAAGGAAAACAAACAAGCAAAAGTAAAACATAAATTGCTATCAATGCTGACATAGACCAACAATTTACAACGCTTGAGATACTCTAATATACTTTGACAATAGAAGCATTTGCTTTCGATTAGTAGAAGACATCATTCGACAAAAATTTAGACAGATTTAGGGAGAGAAATCTTTTGGCAAGTACGTGTTGCGCAAAGTAACGTATGATGAACATTCCATGATAAAATGAAACTCGTCACCAATTGCAGACATGTCACATTTATTACATAACCTTTCTTCATTTTAAATAGCAAATCGACGATCTACTTCAGTTGGCAATTTATGATTAGAACATCTAAATTTGATAAGAGGGTAAATATAAAATCCTGATAAGCTTGAAATATACTTCTCTTTAAAATCAGATTTATAAAATTTGTAGAAAAAACATTTACTGCAAATTTCAATGTCATGTTGCCACACTTGACGACTATTTTTGACATTCCTACATAATGATTTGACATCTGTAAAATATTGATTGCTCCAAACACAGTCAAACGCAGATTGTACAAGTATGTTTTTAATGCACGTTAACCAGGAGACAGTTACTGCGCTATTGTGCAAATGTAACATGAAAGAATAGAACCTAACCGACATTTTCTCAACAGAGATTGAACCAAACCAGCCCAAAATAGAATTATTCGGACAGACTGTAATTGATAAAGGGTAACGTTCTGTTTCACCATAAATTATGTTTGTCACACACACACACACACACACACACACACAGAAGGCGGAGGGGAGTTTTACACCGCACTTTACAAAGATTACAAAAGACATGTTCTTTCTGTCGAACATAACTTTTGAATCATCTGAGATATATATATATATATATATATATATATATATATGTGTGTGTGTGTGTTTTATATATATATTCTTTTTTCTTTCTTTTTTGTGGAAGAGTTTGGAGACGTGAACGAACAACTATACTGTTCCCGGACTGAATGGTCTGGATGCCTCAATTTGCCTAACAGTAACAGGGCGTTAATTCCATGTGTTGCAGTGGAGATGGCCGAAGCCGGTGTTTGTGTTGTATCGACTTCTGATGTCCGCATACTCGCTATTCGCCTTCATCCACATGGCCGTGAGTCTGGACCGTTCCGACTCCAGGCACCACTTCATGGTCTTCCTCACCAACTGGACCTACCTTGTGGAGACGCTGTTCTTCTTCTGGGGAGCGGTGCTGGCAGTCAGCTTCGTATGCTGGCCACGAGTTTGTCACGGCAGGAATCATTCTCAGAGGGTTATATTTTTCAAGACGATTCCGTCGACATTGAGAGGCAAGCCAAAACCGGCATTGACAATCCTGTGTATGATGATAACAAGACCGCCACCACCAGCCAGAAGGTCTCATCTGGGATGTCCAAAGAGCGCGTGCAGCCTTCGTCAGGGCCTGTTGCTGATGGAAGCACAGTACTCGTTCCGATGGCGTCCTTGCCCTGGTACGTCCAGGTGTACTGGATCTTGGGCAACATCATCCAAGTCATGGCCCTCGTGGTCACCGTCATCTACTTCGGTGCCCTGTACTCTGCCAGCGAGGGAATCACATTGATTGATCTGAACGTGCACGGCTCAGTTCTGTGATGATCGTCACTGATGTCATCGTGAGCGCCAGACCCGTGCGCTTGATGCACGCGCTGTATCCCATCTTGTATGGGGTTGCTTACGTCATCTTCAGTGTCATCTACTGGTCTCAGGACCACGAAAACAATGTCCTCTATGAAAACGTCCTGGATTGGAACCACCCGGGTCCCACGTCTGGAGTGGTGGTAGGTCTGGGTGTGGTTGGTATCCCGTTCTTGCAGCTTGTCCACTATGGAGTGTACCGGCTGAGGCTATGGTGTCATCACAGGATTTATGGAGAGAAGTATTTGTGAGGTGCTCAATGAACATGTCCAACACATCTCTGCACGGTCATGATCTTAGTCACAGTCAGAGTAGTACTTGTCCCTTATTTACAACAGATGAGGAACACACACGTGTATTAGCGCATGCGTTCACGCATGCAGTTTAACACATAATATGTGTAGTGTGTGTGTGTGTGTGTGTGTGTGTGTGTGTGTGTGTGTGTGTGTGTGTGTGTGTATTGGTGCCTTGTCGTTTGCCAGCCAGAGTAGCGAGCTAAAGCCGAAAACGACAGTCGTGCATATGATGGTGATCCCGTTGGCAACACACAAAAAAAGAAAAGTGGAAGGGGTGGGGGATATGGGGAGGGGGGGGGGGCAGACAGAAACATTGCAAAGTTAAGCAAGAGCATTACATTTTAGTAATAAACACCAAGTGGGATAATAAAGTATAAAGACCAAAAAATTCAGGAAGGAAACAATGCACCCCCCCCCCCCCCCCCCCCTCCCCTCCCTCGCCCCGTATGTATTCAGTTCATATCGTCAGTCTAAACAACACAATTTCATCAATTATATCTTTGCATCAGTTGGTGCGAAAAGTTAAATCGAAGGTAGGTAGCAAAGAACAAACTCGGCTTAATAATGTGGTTGTATTTATCTCTACAGTTTACCCATGCTTAATTCTCTCTGCAAAGTAGGTCTGAAACACTGAAATGCCTACATATTGCATACCCTCGAAGTTCGTTACGGATTTTTTTTTTCATCTTCATAAAATGACGTATGAACTCATTTGAGAAATGCTGATTTATTAATGATGGAGAGGATGGTTACTGTGTACATTTCTATCACAGTAGGATACTCATTCAACACACACACACACACACACACACACACACACACACACACACACACACACACACACGAACACACTTACGCACGCACGTACATACACGTGCGGTACGTGCTCACACACATGTCTACACATGTTCACGAAACACATATAATACATTCTTTATGGCACTACATCAACAGATCAAACGTAAGAACCACGACATGTTCTTTACAAACATTTTTTTGAGGGAAAGTTATGAGCGTGCTGCACCTTCTATGTTGATGAAATGTAGTAAAACAAATAATAATAATAATGATAATAAGAGGGGGAAGAATAGGCGGATGGAGTCCCCACCAAACACACACACACACACACACACACACACACACACACACACACACACACACACACACACACACACACACACACTCGCACGCACACTCGCTCGCACGCACCCACACACACGCACGCACACACACACACACAGGTGCAGATTTGAACTTAAGCAGGCTGTGCAACTTGTGCCAGCCTGTTGACACCTTCGTTTGTCAGACTTCCCTGCGGTTTGTTGTTTCTGTTGTAGATGTTGTTTTTCTTTGAAAGTATCGTTTAAAAAAAAAAAACTTATAAGAGTGTTTACGCTATCTTTATATCCTTTGCAGTCTAAAGTAGTGAGACTAGGTACACATATTCATAACCAATACTCTAGGCCAAGATGTTACTTACCCCAATGTTTGCCAATATCGTAGAAGTTTATTGTGGAAAAAAGATTCCTACGTTCTGAATGCAGACTCCCCCCCTCCCCCCGTCTGCCTCCACCCCCCACCCCTTCGCCGCACCCCCTTTCTTTTTTTTTAGATGGTATTTAGGTTTGAAATTGCCATTTATGTACATTTTTATCCATACTGTTTGCCTGGATATTTTTCTGTGTATATTTGTTCCCCCATAGCATTATACTCAAAGCTGCTGTTTTGAATCCGACTTACTCACACTAACATAGCCTGTCAACTAATTCTAGTAATACGTGTTGACATATTTGTAGTCATAAATACCAAGGTCTGAACGTTATTGTAAATCAACCTTTTAGAAATTGTACATTTAAATAATATATACGTGACGATAAAACTTCGCCCTAGTTTCCCCAATGCCATAGACAAAGTGGAGCAAACATAAAAAAAAGTCAAAGTAAAAATATGGTACTGTACGGAAAAAGGAGGCCCGAAATTGAATCCTCCTCCAGCGACTCTTCTGTCGTGTTCAAAAGTTCTTCCAAAGGGAAGGTCAGCAGGGCCAGCAATGACAGCCGTTTCGTTCTGTTTAGAGCTCATCAGGTCTGCTACTGGACCGTGGTTACCAAAAGGAAACTTCCTGAAATTGGGTAGGTTCTGAAAAGTGTCTGGGAAAAAAAAATCTAAACTTGAGCACTCAGTGAAGGAAAACTAAGATAATTAAATAATCAAGTGAATGAATAAGTAAGTAAAGGGCATCCGCCCGCGAGCCCTTCGGGTTTGTAGAGCAGTGTCCAGTGTTTTCAACCTTGGATGTCTTAAAGTTGAGTAATTGTGTATGCATACTTACTCACATACAAAATGTGTGTGTGAGTGTGTATGTGTGTGTGTTTGTGTGCGTCTGTGTGTGTGTGCGCGGGTGTATGTGCGCGTGTTCCAAAGTATGATTTATACACATGATGAATGTCGCTGAATGCATCTGTACGAATATTCATCATCGCGCGCTCACATGTTATTGTTTGGTCGAGTTTTGCTGTGAATAAGACAGTTATCGAAAGCAAAATTCTTCAGTGTCAAATATTTGCGTCCTGTTTGAAAATGATCTTTCTTTAAGTACTGCAGACATGATACAGAGAGAGAGAGAGAGAGAGAGAGAGAGAGAGAGAGAGAGAGAGAGAGAGAGAGAGAGAGAGAGAGAGACAATGACAAATGTTTTACTGTCATAGCATTACAGCCTTAAGACAAGGGGGTGAACATGAACAATTGTATGCACATTTCAATATTGTTTACTGATTTCACACATGCATGAACATACACGCACACACAAACGTGGGCGCCCCACAAACAGCACACACACACACACACACACACACACACACACACACACACACACACACACACACACACACACACATTGATACAGGATCATCTTGACTAATTTTTTTAAAAAGTTAAATGTTATCACACATTAATTCTAACTTACTCTTTCTTATCTTCATTGCCTGTGCTATATGTAGCCGGGTGCTAACAGTGTATATATTTCTTTTGGTTACCTTTCGTGGATGAAAATGTTTTGTTCAAGAGTTATCTTCCCTTACCTCCCTTGGTCGAATCTCTTTTTTTTTTTTATTGTGTAAATTCTTTAAATCATGAATATCTCAGAACCTACATAATTGTATGTACGTCGCTAAAGTCACAAAAATTAATGTATTTGATTCATTACAACCGTACTGGGCTGAGAAGCCCATATTTTCTCTAAACTGGGATTTTGCACGAGCAATCTTGGCGCCATTTTCAATTGTCTGTCGAATGAACATTGAATAATTCTTGATTTTACAAAGAGTAAGAGGAAAACCGAAGAATCTGAAGATGCATGTTAAAAGACTCCAGGGATCATCCAAACAGCCGAAGCACTTGAACACTATGGTACAAATGCATCAGCTGGGGATGAGAACATTACGTGTGTGACCGTTTTTGATTACCCGCCACGTGGGCAGCCACACTCCGACTTCGGGAGATTTTGGAGACTGATAAGTTATGCTAGGAGCTTGTCACAACTGAAGACAATCCCCGCATAACTATACAGAGCATAACAACATTTTGATGTAGCCTTGGTGTTCTAGCCCATGTCAATTGGCCTGACACAGCTTTAAGCCAAGGCAGCATGTTTAAAAGTAATGTTCATGAGCTCTCATTTCATTTATCGCATGCTTAGGATCTTTTCCGTACAGGCTTGCGACTATACGAAATGACTGACGACGCCGGTTCCCTTCAGCAAGTCGCCTTCTTCGTTCATTGTCGGAGTTTTGATCCAAATTATCATTCTACGAAATTCGGACTTCCCGATCGAAATCTTGCTAATAACTCCATTTCTGTTATGAATACAACTGAAAATGTGTAGAATTGATTATTTAACAGACCATTTCAACAGAGTATTTTTCAGTTGGAAATTGTGTCAAAAGTAGGCGCCGACAGCCCGGCGAAGTGAAAAGCTGTGTTTTCTAGTAATTTTTAATAACAGAATTCTCCACTTAGACACTGTCTCTGAAAATGAAGTTTATATGTATGAAAAGAGCGAAATGCCAGCTGTTCATTCATTGTAAAATTATTCACGCTCTTCAGTATCTTTTATTGAAATAGAGGAAAATATGACGTAAACGCGTTAAAAGTGGCTTCACTCTAGGACATTAATCAGCAATTATTTAGTACAGGAACAAAATTGTCAAATGTGACTTACTGCATTTCTTCTTCTTCTTCTTCGTTCGCTCAGTTGAGCGGGGATGCGTTGTGCTGCCGTTACGCCCCTGACAAGTCAGGACCAGCACATCCGACTTCGGCTCTTGCCATTTATCCCATGGCTGGGGTAAGGCTTGGAGCAGTGTCAGGGCGTGTCCACGCGCCGGTGGGCCTGCACAGAGTTCCTTCCTTTCTCGGTGGGGGCCTTACTCCTCCATCTGGACTGGTCTAGCCTGCGGCTTTCCTTGATTGGAGAGGCCAAGATCTAGTTTTAATATAGCGCCAGTCGTCCGCTCCCGTGCCGCGTTAGTCACAACAGAGGTTGCGTCCAACCTGCCCCATGCCCCCCTGAGGAAACACCCACATTAACGTGGCGAGAAGTGCGACTACGGTTTTCACCCTTTCTTAATAGAAGAAAGGGATCTTCGCAGATCACTTACTGCATTTTATTCCTTGTGTTCTGAGGTTTTCATCGATAGTAAATATGTGTTAATAGTTTGAACGGACAGCGAGCCAGACAACACTGAAGCTGCGATAGAAAACACAAATTTCTGTTGGTTCCGGCCTCGCGAGGCCCGTTTCGTCTCTGGCACCGTGTTGCTGGCTCTGCGGCCCGGTACATTCTTATAAAAGTAGAGCGTTGTGTGAGAATGGATCAGTGTTCCCTGATGTAAGCGACTGGCGTGAGAGGCAGAGAGAGTGCTCAGTGCGCTGAGTGCTGTGCGAGAGAGATTGCTCCCAGGGCTGCGTTCCTGGTTTGAGCTTATTATGGAAGGCAAATAAAAGAAGAAAACTCCACGTCGTCCTCTTGTGTCTTCTTGACTGGCTGCTGTCCCTTGGTTCCTGCACTTCTCACCATCTGCCTGTCTTCACCTGCACACCCCTTACCCCCCCACACCATCACAACTGGCGCTGCGAGCAGGATTGAAGACAAGGGACCAAGAAGACACAGCCCAAGAAGACCGGACGCCATGGGCAGCCTGCCCCTATATCTGCACCCTCTGCATCAGCTCCCCAAATTCACGGGTAACGAGAGCAGCAGGGAAGTGGACGACTTCATCCGGGAGGCCAGGCTTGCCCTACACCTGCAGCCCCTGGATGAAAGGACAGCCGTCCTCTGGCTGATTGCCGCCCTAGATGGCCGAGCTCGCCAGGAGGTGATCAGGCTGCCAGCAGCAGAGGTGGACTCCCCAGCCAAGATCTTTACCATCTTGGAGAGAACGGGAGAGCAGCGGATGTGGTCACCTGGCCACAGCATTCTTCAACAGGCGCAGGCCAGACGAGACCATCGGGATAGGCGCCATCTCAGTACTATGGAGGAAGTGAACCGGCTGGGATGGAATGTGCCGATCCTACTACGGAGTTTCACCCGTGCCTCTTCGCAAACCGTATTGGCCCCCCAAGGCTAGAAGGAAGCCCAAAGGGGATGCGACTCCGTAC